>JAHLKI010000051.1:0-95407 GCA_025602905.1 Phlyctochytrium arcticum
AACTGGAATACCCACCACCACGGCAAATGGAGCAGGGACCACCAGCACCATTCTGACTTCATCAACTGCAGCGTCGTCGGCAACGGCGTCTATTACAACCAGTGGAATACCCACCACCACGACAAATGGCACAGGGACCACCAGTACATCAACCGCAACATCTTCGTCAACGACATCTATCATTCCCAGTACAACTGTAATACCCACCACAACAACAACTTTGGTAAATAGTGCTCAGAGTACCAGCATGCAGCTGGCTTCATCAACTGCAACGCTTCAGTCAACGACGTCTTTCATCCCCAGTACAACGATAATACCCACCACTACGGCGACTTCAGCAAATAGCGCCGGGACTACCAGCTCCCAGCTGGCTTCATCAACTACAACGTCTTTGTCATCAACATCTATCACAACCAGTACAAATGGAACACCCACCACTACGGCGACTTCAGCCAATAGCGCCGGGACTACCAGCTCCCAGCTGGCTTCATCAACCACAACATCTATACTAGAGTCTCTTGCAACCAGCACATCTTTAGCACCCACCACCAGGACTACTACCAGCACTCAGTCGGCCTCATCAACTGCAACGTCTTTACCAGAGTCTCTTGTAACCAGCACAACCATTTTGCCCACTACAATAACCGAAGCTCCTATTACAAATGCCGGAAGTACGAGTACACGGCCGACTGTACCAACTCAATCAACAATATCTACGACGACAACCATCACAACTGTATTGTCTACAACAACGACTCAACTGTTGATGACAAGTCCCAACACTACTACTACCAGCTCCCAGCTGACTCTGCCAACATCATCGGCCAACGTCCAGTCCTCTGCGACGACTGCCACTACGTCCATCATCCCCACCACGACCGATATTGTCGTGGGAGGTGCCGAGATCAGTAGAACCTATGTTGTGTCCTCGACAACATCGGCCTTGGTAGTGGAGACAGGAATACCCGACCCTGACGATCTCTCCCGCATCACAACCGGTAATGCAAAAACACGGGCAATTGTCCTCGGGAGCACGTTGGGCTCCGTAGGCGCCGCCATCATTGCGTTGATTGTCGCTTTCATCATCACTGGAAAGCTCTCTGCCGCTACCTTTGCTTGGTGCATGGCGGGCAAGCGAAAAAAATCAAAGGCCAAGGACGCGAAAGAGCCCAAGGACGCGAAAGAAGAGCTGCACAATGAATAGAATAAAGTCTATAGACGGATAGTTAAAGACGAAAGTAGAATTTTTAGATTGGTTATTTTTAAGAAAACATTCCACTAGATTTATTTGACCACAACCTCTTGCTGGGTGAAGGCCCATAGACAAAGTTATATTTTTGAGTACATGGTCGTTGATACTGCGCATAGCCTGACTAGCACCCAGCAGCTCACTCCGGTAGGCCCATTATGGGAGATTAGAGCCGGAAAGAAACAAATCACATGGCAGCCTCTTAGATTCAAAGATTTCAAATGGTACGAAACTTTATAGTAAGACGGAGATGGAAAGAAATAAAAAGGCAGTCTCTTAGAGATAGAGAGAGAAAGAAATTTAAATGTAATTGTAGAAGAGAATGGACGATAGCTCAAGGATATACTAGTTACAACCGAACTCAGTCATTAGTGTTTGCCAACGTAATTCTCTAAATTCTCGACTAACACTAAACATACCTGGCTTTGGTGTATTTTTTGCAGGATATACATGCAGGTCAAGAACACAGCTGAGTGTGTTTAGCTAGGTGCACGCGGCAGCCATGTAACTGAGAGTGAGAGGGTAGGTCATGATGCCCGCCCTGATGATGCCCGCGCCAAGTCCAATAGTTATAGTCAGACAGAAGCTGGAAAGAAAAATGGCAGCCATCTTGGAATGTAAATAATGGCATGGTCGACGGAAAGAGAGAATAAATTTGACCGTCCAAAAAAAAAAAAAAAAAAGTAAGAAAGGAGCAAAAAAATAAAATAAAAAAAATGGGAGAATACTACCGTAAATGAATTGAGATGGAGAAGGGGGGAAAGATAGTTTTAGAACAATGGTTAGAAATACAATAGCTGGGAGAGGAGGCCCCCGGCAGATTTCGAATGGCAGCTATATAACATGCAACGCTAAGGTGTGTGTATGATGGAGAGTGCAAAAGTTATATATAGGCAGAAGATTTAAAAAAAAAAGAATAGAAGGTTACGAATTACCCTGGGAAAAGCTGTCAAATGTCTTTGACCGGTAGCATCAAAAGAGTCAAAAGGAGTATCTATCTATATAGTATAGTTGAGTAAAAACTCTGATGTATTGCTTCGGGGAGCACCTCAAGGCTCCATTATCTACAGGAAACATAGGTCTATGTGATACATGATGAAAGACAATGATGCACAGCAATGATGTAGGAATGCTGTGCGAACGGCCAAGGCTAACCGCGTGATGGTATTCGTGGTGTTCAGGGATGACAGCTGTCAATGGCAGACGCGACACTATCATAGCCATCTATATCTATATAGTATAGTAGCAGTTGTCCGAAAACACGTGCCCCACGTGACCTGTTCGGACTCCAAAATCTTTGGGCAAATCCTCGAGGCCGTAGGCCGAGTCCCAAAGCCAAATTTGCTACACATGAGCGTGGGAAATCACATTGCATCTTGGCATGGCAGTTGGTAGGTGATGGAGGCCCTTGAGTTGAAATCTCTGGGCAAATTCTTGAGGACGTAGGCCGAGTCCGAAAGCCAGATTACATCTTGGCATGGCCTGAGCGTGGGAAAATAGATGGCATCTTGGCATGGCCGTTTGTGAGTGATGGAGGGAATGAGTATCAATGGTGGAATGGCATTGACTGGGCGGGTATTGCAAACAGCCTTGATTTCCAAAGCCAACCCAAGATGGGAGGGGGGTTTGCACACAGCCATGGTTTTAGAGGAGCGCTCAATGGAATTGGTGGTGAGAATGACCAGGGGCATTCTGTATATGGAAGCTCTGCCATTTTTTTGCAGACTTCTTCTGTGTTACGTAACACTCACCGGCGGCAAATACGCTCGCCTGGCTCGTGGCACTAGACAACTGAAACCTCACCGATTGCAAGCCACTAGATCGGCGACCAGCCGCGCGATCGAGTCGGTCCCTTGTAATACGTATGAGCACCCCTTCCCCAAGCGCCGGCATAGGCGACCACACGCTCTAAAACCGTCCACGACAAAGGTACCCCCGGGTTGTAAGCCAGTTCGATTCTTGAAGTGCTCCGTGCACATCGTACCACGCGCAGCTGTCCATACCAAAAAGCGGTCCTAAAAGAGAAAAACGAAATTGTGAGGACCAAATCATAATGAAACACCAACAAGACAATGTAAGAGAGCTATCCGCCACCATGGCATAAGTTGCGCCCGTCCCACAGGTTTTTCGCCTGCATTGCATCCGCAAAGGGAATGTTCGCCCGAATATACGCGCAGAACGCCTCACTCGACCATCCACCGGCCACCATCAGCTGCGGTATTGACGCCCCCATTTGGACCATCCATGTCGCGCCCCCCGAGCGGAGCGAGTGGCCCGTAAAGTTTTCGCCGCTCAAGCTCCGCAGTCGCCCGAGGAACCAGTTTCGTGTGGGCCGACTACCGTCCTTGCAGTGGAATCGGGGTCGGCTACTAGAAAGAAAGAGAGAGAGAGAGAGAGACAATGGACAGATATGCGGCTTCCCAGGCCGCGGTGAGTTCGGGTAGTGTATTCTCGCAGAGGAAGAGAAAAGTGTAAAGAACAAGAATACAGATGCGAGACGTGCTTTTATACAGAAGAAAAAGGAAGAAAAAGACATCACGTGTAAAGGTCGTCGGTGGTTGGCTGGAACACCAAGACACCAAGACACCGAGACACTAGGACACTAAGATGTACTGCGCGACGCGTTGCGCAGCAGCGCAGTAGCGCAGTCACTCATCAAACCACGAACCCGCTACAGTCCTTCCGCAGGAACAGGTCCCGTTTGTCCCCGTGAGTGTCATCCCGGACAACCAAGTACAGAAACATGGCCTCGACCGGGTGGCATCCATTTGGCAATGCCTGCAACGCGGCGCTTTCCGCGATCTTGACATACGTGCCCCGGTAAAAGCGATCGTTCTTCCTGCTTGGTAGGTGAAATTCGTACTCGACCGTAGAAATCTTCGTCTCAGCTCGCCGCGGTAATTTCCTCCGTTCCCACAAACCGATATTTTTCGGTCTGACAACCTCCCCTAAACGACACAGCCCAAAAAATGCGCTGGTCAGCACCGCCGCAAACAACCTGTCATCATAATCCATGAATTTCAAGCCCCGTCGTATACGCTCCAGATCTGGCACCGTAAGGGCCGCGGCCCGACGCCTAGGCCGCTCCAATCCCCGCCGTCCTCTGAACTTCTTAATGCCTTCCCCGAAGTCCTTGATGTCTGGGTCGCCCATGATTGCCTCCCATCGCCGTCGAGAGCCCATCTTTAGCGCCCCCAACATCGATCTCGTCGGTCCCGTCATTAGCCCCATCTGCCAGAGTTGCGCCGGCGCTGACGTTGCTTTTCTTTGCTGCTCCGCGTCCCGCCGAGCGCTTGGTTGTGGCTTTTCGCTTGGTAGACTTAGCGATAGTCGAGCCGCCAGGTTCAATCCCGGGTTTTCCAGGTTGCTCTCCGTTCCCTTGGTCCAAACCGGCAAGGAGTAGTTCAGCTTGAGCATCCGCCAATTGGCGCCGGAACGAGTCTCCAATGCGGTCGGTAAGTTTGGGCGCTGCGAGACGTGCTTGAGCGTCGGCCAGATCTGTCTGTCCATCAACGAAGTCCTCGATAATTTGATCCGCCTCGCCGTGGATGCGTAACTGAACCGTAGGCTTGTCATCCTTCGACATGTCGTTTCGGGACGGAGAAAAAAGGCACCGAAAGAGAAAAAAGGAACGGGAGCGTAGTGAGTCGCTGTATCACTGCTACGAACTATCACTATACGAGACGCGATAGTGATCTGAGTGATGCGAGATGACTTGAAGAACACGAAGGCGGATCTCAAAAAAGAAGCATACAAGCCACGAGTGGCGCTCAAGCTTTGGCTCCGAAAGAAAGCGCGTATACGTTGTATGTGCTGGGTTTCTTCGACATCCAAAATCTTTGGGCAAATCCTCGAGGCCGTAGGCCGAGTCCCAAAGCCAAATTTGCTACACATGAGCGTGGGAAATCACATTGCATCTTGGCATGGCAGTTGGTAAGTGATAGAGGGCCTTGAGTTGAAATCTCTGGGCAAATTCTTGAGGACGTAGGCCGAGTCCGAAAGCCAGATTACATCTTGGCATGGCCTGAGCGTGGGAAAATAGATGGCATCTTGGCATGGCCATTTGTGAGTGATGGAGGGAATGAGTATCAATGGTGGAATGGCATTGACTGGGCGGGTATTGCACACAGCCTTGATTTTCAAAGCCAACCCAAGATGGGATATGCCAGGTATGGGGCTAAGCCCAATACAGAGACGAATGTACTGTAAACGAAACACAGAAGAAGTCTGCAAAAAAATGGCAGAGCTTCCATATACAGAATGCCCCTGGTCATTCTCACCACCAATTCCATTGAGCGCTCCTCTAAAACCATGGCTGTGTGCAAACCCCCCTCCCATCTTGGGTTGGCTTTGGAAATCAAGGCTGTTTGCAATACCCGCCCAGTCAATGCCATTCCACCATTGATACTCATTCCCTCCATCACTCACAAACGGCCATGCCAAGATGCCATCTATTTTCCCACGCTCAGGTCATGCCAAGATGTAATCTGGCTTTCGGACTCGGCCTACGTCCTCAAGAATTTGCCCAGAGATTTCAACTCAAGGCCCTCCATCACCTACCAACTGCCATGCCAAGATGCAATGTGATTTCCCACGCTCATGTGTAGCAAATTTGGCTTTGGGACTCGGCCTATGGCCTCGAGGATTTGCCAAAGATTTTGGAGTCCGAACAGGTCACGTGGGGCACGTGTTTTCGGACAACTGCTACTATACTATATAGATATTTGGGCTTCATGGCCTGGCAGTCCTGTGTATAAATTTGATGATCCAACATTCCCGCTTACTGTCTGTTCTTTTTTTTTTCTCTCTTTGAAATGGAAAATCTGTCATTCATCTTTTTTTGCCTTTCCTGTCCTTTTCGCTTCTGCCACACACTCAACTCCTCCCCGTTGAAAGGGTTCCGAATGCTCCATCCTTCATGCACTCGCGATGACGGGTAGTTTTCTACACGTGGGTAGCGTCTGCCAAATCTAGGTCCATCCTTACTCTATTGGCTTATTCTTTGCTTCTTTTTTCCTGTTTGGGGCTTTCCTGTCTTTCTGCATGATCTGTCCTTGGACTGTACCTACTACTGAAACCATCCAATATATGCCCGCCACTCCCCTTCTCTCGACTCTTTTTCTCTATGAAAGCGAATGCCCTCATCCTGAGCTCTGATCTCTCAGCCCAGTGACCCCAGTGACTAAGCCTCCGCGGGGATCCAGACTGGAATCAATCATTGAGCTGAGAGCATTGACCTTATTTCCCAATGACATCGGCATTGAGCTCCCTTTCAACTTTTAAGAGACTCGACACATTTCCCAGTTGCTTTTTACTTTCTTGATCCTTGATTCTTTAACCTCTGGGCGCAGTCATCATGGCTCATCCCGCGACAGACCGCACTCCGCTCATTCATTCAGACACTCACAACCCCCGCTACTCTACATGGCGCAAACTCGTTTTATTCTTGCTCGTCACCGCTTACACTGTACGTATATCGTATACTTTGAGGATTGTTTCATCGGTGTTGTAATTAATAAGTGTTATACCAGGGATACTACTTTTGTAGGACAAATTTGCCGTTGGCTATTCCGGATCTAGAGGATAAGTTGTTGGACAGGTCGCAAGTTAGTTATATTCTCGCCACCGGTTATGTCGTCTTTCTCGTTGGCAAGTGAGTACTGACGTGGCGTAGCTCGACAATTTCCCAAAGGGAAAATTGGCGAGCGGGAGCGCGGTCGGGGTCTAGCAAAGTCATTTATGACGACCCCGAGCGAAGCGAGGGGGAGGAGCATGCGTTTACTTTACAGAACTCGATTGGTTTGGTGGATGGACGAGTAGCATGCGTGTTTTCATACAAGACTCGATTGGTTTGATGGATGGGATGAGGATGGATGGATGGGCTGATGGCTACACTCGGGCGAAGGAGTTATGCACAGAAAGAGAAACTAACAGCACATAATGTAAATATAGATTCATGAGCGGATTCTTTGTGGACCATTTCGGGGGCAAGACGACCTTACTCCTCGGCCTAGTAGGCTCCATCGCCACCAGCAGTCTCTTTCCGTCCAAAGTCTCACCCGTATGGTTTGCAGTCCTTCGAGGCTTGAACCAGTTATGTTCAAGTGTGGGGTGGGGTGCGTGTGTCAAGACTGTGCGGGGGTGGTACCCGCCCTCTCGGGCCGCTCACGCGATTGCGGTTGCGTCGTTGGCGGAAACACTGGGTGATGCTTTAGTGAGGGTCGTACTGGGTTTGAGTCTAGCGAGCGGAATGACTTGGGACAAGATGTTTTATGTATCGGCTATAGCGGGTGCGGTGTTATTCATCCCAGCCTGTTTTATCCCGGGGACACCGGAAGATAAAGGCTTTGAATCCCCGGAAGAAAAGGATATGGATGCACGGGACGCCATGCGGAATCGATCCGTGTATTCCGATCAGGAGTCTTCATCAGGACTAGGCCCGATCCTCAAAAGTCCCCGGATCTGGCTCCTCTCATTCGAACTCCTGGGTGTCATCCTGGTACTTTCCCCCCCACCATTCCCCTTTACTTAATAACCCCCAAACTAACACCCATCCAAATTTTAGATCAGAGAATCATTTGCAAGTTTCGTTTCTTCCCTCATCGCCTCCGAACTCCACCTTTCACCGGGTAAAGCCGCCATCTCCTCGGCCATTTTTCCGGCCATGGGCGCCATCTCTGCGTTAGCGGGCGGTCTCTTACTCGATCATACACGACAAACCCGCCGTGCAGCCGTGCCCTTTATTTCTTTAACTCTTCTTACAGTCTCCCTAGGAGGAATGGTCGCCGTCACACCTTCCTCTTCTTCTGCTTCGGAAATCTCTACCCCGCAAATGATGTTATTCCTGGGCATGATTGCCCTCGTCTCCCTCTTCCTCTTTGCCCCCAAAATCATATTCGACGGTGCATTCGTCATGGATTTAGCTGGCGGCCCCGAATCTGTCGGAACGGTTACGGCTTTTGTGACCGGTGTAGGATATTTAGGGGGTTGTCTATCCCCGTTTGTGAGTGGTGCCGTGGCGGATCGGATGGGGTGGCCCGTCGCTATACTGGGGTTGGTTGGTGTCGGGGGGATGAGTACTGTCGCGAGTGTGGGCTATTGGGTATTGGATTTGAGGACTTTACGTGATAATGATGATGGTGATCAGGATCAGGATGGACGGGCATAGGATGATTTTTTTAAATGGACAATGTCTGTTTTTTTATACTGCATACATATATCTCTTTATTATATTTAAAGAATCCCGAAATCCATTCATCGTTTTCGTGGGCAGCTCATCTCACATTCGTCAGTGTATGAGTGTACCGTGGTGGAATTACGATAAACGAGTTCTTTACTATTATACAAAATAATCTTCCATCCCCCCTTCCCTTCAACCGAATCCCCAACACCAAAAAAACTTGCTATTTCATCATAAAAAGGCTATTCCTCACTCTACATTCCGCTCTCTCAGTTATGTAAATGTCGCAAAGGTCTTCTGATGAAAAGTTGGAATATGTGAAAAAAACATGCCATGAAAACTTGAACATTCTGGGATATCATACATACATCCATCTACCATTTATGAATCGTATAGAGTGGTTGAAATCAATCATGACTTTTGAAAGATTATATGAGAGAGAGAAAGACGTTTTGGATGATAACAGCAAAACACTTTTTTTTTGGTCCAAGAATCCTCCTAATATGAGTATCACATCCCATCACTTCAGAGTAGTATTTTCCATTCTCAGTTATGTAAAATGTCGCTCTTATCACAAAGGTCTTCTAATGAAAAGTTGGAATATGTGAAAAAAGCATGCCATGAAAACTTGAACATTCTGGGATATCATACATACATACATCTCCCATTTATGAATCGGATAGAGTGACAAGAGTCAATCATGACTTTTGAAAAGATTATATATGAGAGAGACTTTTTGGATGATAACAGCAAAACACTTCTTTTTGGTCCAAGAACCCCCCTAATATGAGTATCACATCACATTGGAGGATACCTTCCATTCTCAGTTATGTAATGTCGAGGTCTTCTGATGAAAAGTTGGATTGTGAAAAAGAGCATGCCATGAAAACTTGAACATTCTGGTATATTTGCTTTGGGGTATCATACAAATACATCTATCTACCATTTATGCGGGGTTGATGAATCGTATAGAGTTGGCTCTCTCAGATTATTATTATTTTACCTCACGAACGCTGTCTTGTTTGCTCCCTTGGTATAGAAGTCTGATTTTAGAAAAACATTCTACGTTCTTTGCTTTTCTCTTCATTCGTTCATTTTTTAAAGGCCAGAGATACGCCGACACCGGGTATGTGCTTCGGCGACACCGGGTCCCCAATTACATGACTGTGCCTACCAAAAATGACGAGAAAGTTAAATGACAAATTATAATCTCTGGCCATAGCGTTGTGTCATTGACCTTTGATTCTTCGAAGGAATTGAACGCAACGATCTGATCAGCGCTCTCTAAAAGAGATACGCCCAGCGAATCAAACTCAATCATCGTACGTTGCCACAGCCAGATATTATCATTGTGTCAGGTATCTGACCAACGCTCAATGTCCTTAGATGACCATTCCCAGTGAGCAAGAGTCAGGTCGCAGTGCCCAGCCTGCGAATGACCTGCACATAGGCAACCCCTCCACTCCAGGATCTGCTTCCAGTCCCTCAGGATCCCAAGTTGGTTTTCAGATTACTAATGACCTAGCCCCTCCCGAGGCAAAAGAGTATGGATCGTTGGATGAAGCGGAAGCCGCTGTCGAGGTTTGGGCTGTGAGCCATGGCTACGCCGTGGTCAGAGGAAGAACAAAGAAAAGCGAGCACAAGAACCCGGCCGACAGATTTATTAGGAAGGCTTGGTTGATGTGTGTCGCCAGAGGAGAGTACACCGACAGGCGCGGTCTCGATGATGGTACACGAAAACGAGATCGGGGAAGCCGAAAGAATGGATGCCCTTTCGAAACGCACATTACTAAGACTGGGAGTACCTGGGTTGTCTCTGTCAAGAGTGGGGCGCATATTCATACCGAAGATTTTGATCATCTGGCTTGCCACGAGGCAAGATCCGTAGGCTTTAGTGTATGTGTCATCCTGAAAAACTACTGGCTTCATTCAAACTTAACGGTACTTTAAGGACACTATCAAGTCTGAAATCATGCGAAAGGCTGCAACCGCGACCCCTAGAAAGAGCATTATGGCCGATTTACAGAAGGCATAACCCAATCTCCACATCAACAAGAAGGATGTTTCCAACTTCCAGGCTGTGGAACGAGTCAAAAAGCTCGACGGGAGAACCCCTATAGAAGCCTTGTTGGATGATTTGAAAGAAACTAATGAATTTCACAAGGTCAATGTTGCGGATGATGGCAAGCTTCGTCACCTCTTCTTTATTCCCAAGCCAAGCATGGCGCTCCTCCTTGAGAATCCACACGTATTTTTGCTCGATTGTACGTACAAGACAAACAAATACAAAATGCCACTCATGCACATTGTCGGAACGACTGCCGCTGGGACAACCTTTTCTGCTGGATTCGCGTTCATGTCTCAGGAGAAGGAAGATGACTATCGCTTCTGCATTGAGCAGCTGAGGGCTGCGCTACCTCTGGGAAACGCTACGGTGAGTCAGAAACGTGAACTTGCATTTGATTGACACCAACGTGTCGAGGCTTCACGGATCGCGAACTTGCTTTGATCAATGCATTGACAGAGTTCTTTCCGGACCAGAAGCACATCCTGTGCATATGGCACATCAACAAAAACATTTTGGCCAATTGCAAACCGGGCTTCTCTGAAGAGGATTGGGCCGACTTCCTGCGAGATTGGCAAGTTGTTATGAATACCCCAACAGAGGTCGCGATGGTATCTGAATGGGACAAATTCTCCGAAAAGTGGCGTAGCGGACATTGTTCGGCGGTCGACTACATCAATGACACTTGGGTAACCCCTTGGAAGACCAACTTCATGTCAGCTTGGCTGACAGACGTGATGCATTTTGGGCATCTGTTCACATCGCGTGCGGAAGGCGCCCACGCCCACTTGAAGAACTGGTTGGCTACGTCTACCATGGACTTGAATTCTGTTTACGAGAAGATCTTACTTTTTCTGGCGGAGCAAGGGGATACCGAGACAAATCAACGAAGGAAGATGCAAGGACATACTCTACCGAGCCACTTAGGGCAGGTCCTGTGGCAAAAGCTCAATCGTACGATCTCGTACCCTGCCTTACGCCATCTGAAGAAGCAACGAGAAGAAGCTCTCAAATTGACGAACGAAACAGCTGTTGATTGTACGGGGGTTTACAGGTACGTTATTTCCTGTATCGCTTATTAGTAAAACGTCATTGTTTAGACCGCGGCCATTCGGATTAGAGCAACTATGGGTCTTCCATGTAAGCATGAGATCTACCACGCCATGAACGCGAAAATCTCCCTTCCGCTGAGCGATGTTCATGTACACTGGTGGTTGAAGAAACCAGTTGCCCCTGCAGCTTCCCTGCCGAGCGTTGCCCCTCCCCCGATGTCAGACATTCTGGACAATTTGCAAAATCTCTTCAACAAGAGTGCACCTCACATACAAAACCGCCTGCAAGAAACGCTTGATGGCATTTGCAAAGAGCCTACTCAGTTGGCTGTGCAGAATCCGGCCGTCGTTAAAGGCAAAGGTCGTCCTACTGGCTCAGTTAACAAGAAAAAATAGGGTGCTAGCGAGTCCTCTACAAGGCGTGACCCTTCTCTATTTGAGCACGTTGAGGCCCAGATCGCTGATGGAGCTGCGCCGGCGAAGAAGAGGGGCAGGCCCAAGGGTTCTAAGAACAAGCAGACAAAAAGAAAGCAAGCGAAGACTGCAGCCGCAGATGAAGAAGCAGTGACAGAACTGCACTGTACCATCTGTGGAGTAGAGGCCTTCATTTGCTGCCCTCTTTGTCTCAAGCCGCTTTGCAACCTCCATAACCAGATATCCTGTTGTCCCCATACCCTCTCTTGAGGTTGTGTCGTAGTTGCAG
This sequence comes from Phlyctochytrium arcticum, assembly GCA_025602905.1. Classification (NCBI taxonomy): domain Eukaryota; kingdom Fungi; phylum Chytridiomycota; class Chytridiomycetes; order Chytridiales; family Chytridiaceae; genus Phlyctochytrium; species Phlyctochytrium arcticum. The sequence continues at coordinate 12,250 of JAHLKI010000051.1, forward strand.
TCTAGTTTGTATATGAGAGACTTCAAGTATTGAATTGTGTAACTTGTGTGTGAAAATAGATATGATGCTGGGGTCGCGCATCACTATTCTTTATTGCAATTTATTAACCAATGTGGGTAGGCACAGTCATGTAATTGGGGCCCCGGTGTCGCCGAAGCACATACCCGGTGTCGGCGTATCTCTGGCCTTAGGCACAGTCATGTAATTGGGGCCCCGGTGTCGCCGAAGCACATACCCGGTGTCGGCGTATCTCTGGCCTTTTTAAATCATGGCATTTTTGCTGTATAGCGGATACATCATCCAAATTGCATCGCAGCCTCTTTCTCAACCACCGGGTATTTTGGATCAATATGATGTTTCGTACTTCAAAGACTGATAATGATACGTCCTTTATTTGAATTTAAAAAAAAAGTCTTTTTCTTGATAGTTTACCCCTCCCCACTCTATTTCAAAATGTCCATAAAATTCGTAGTAGCAGCCAACAACACCACAACACCAAGAAGCATCAGATCTAAAGAGGGGGCTATGACGGATCCCACTTTCTCGGGGGATCCACATCCACAGAATTCTTGGGCGTCCGCCGCCGATCCCTCCACCCCGGCTCCCCAACCCGCTGCTCAGTCCGTTGCTGCACTTGAACCGTCTCTCTAAACAAATACTCGCAGATTTTGATCCGCGCCTGGGCCGCATCGAGATCTTTGACGGATTCCAATACCCCGTTGGTGGCGAAATCGAGGGCTTGGCCGTACCCAATCACGATTTCTTTTCGGGGGCGGGGGTAGTAGTGTTTTGTGTCTTCTGGCATGACGGTTTCCAGTCCCTTTATATTCATAATATTTTTTAGTATTTGGGGTGATTATGGGGTGTGGGTGTGCGTTTGAAAAACACTGATTACCTTGTGCCAGAATGGAATGACTAAAGGCGGGACTTTGGTTTCCATAATGAGACGGGCAATGCCCCATCTAAATGCCAACATATCCCGTTCCTGGTTCACTTTTCCTTCCGAAAAGATATGGACCTAATAACCCCCGTCATTTTCAACATTCCGCCCAAAGAAGATTGGGGGATATGGCTCTTTTTGGTTTGTACTTACCCACCCATTCTCATTCAGTTTTTCGAGAGCGAGGTTGAGCGCCGGCTGGTAGATTCCGTCTCCTCGCACGGTAGGTATCACGCGTCCAGACGCAAAAAACCAGGATGTCAACCTTATCCAAAAAAAATGAATCAGTTCCTTTCTTCATTCCAGAATAATGATACAAAACGACAGAAAAACTGGTACCAATTCGTAAAACAAATCTCTTTAGCGCCCAATGACCACCTCATCCTCGATCGATCCATCAACATCGAGTACGGCAGTACTCCCCACAACATGGGATCATCCAGGACCGAGTCATGGTTACAAAGTGTAATCACCGGCCGGTTTCGGGATTCTTGGAGCGGGGTGAGAAGGTTGTGGAGATCAAAGATGTGGGTGGTGGAATAGACGTTGAGGAAGAATTTGGCTAATGTTCCGATGGTGACTGTTTGAAATGTTTAGCGAGGAGTGATGAAAGAGAAAGGATTAGGATGAATTGCCAAAGCGTACTTGCCCAAAACACTTCGCTTTGGCGAGGCGAGTTGTGGGACCGCCGACGCCGCCGACATTTCTGTCCTCTGGCGATTGACGAAAAGGACGAGAGCGAAGCCGTGATGGTGATTTCGCAAACTTATCGAAGGGTTGTCGGCTTGTCGACGCGACTTTGTAGAGCGGTTTCGCGTGGCTGGCTATTTAATTGCGCTGAGCACACCGCTCCAAAACCTTGCAAAAACTTCAAAGTCCAGGAGTTTTCCCAGGCTGTACACAACCGCTGGGCCCAGTGGTGCCAGGGGCATGATTTCACCGATGGGAGCACTGTGACGGCCCAGAAGCTGGCCACATACTTGAGGGAAGAAGAAGTGGTGGCCAAGGGAAAGCACCATAGAGAGGGTCTTGCCAAGGCCATCGTCCCTATTGGCCAGGCAGCGCTAGAAAGGCATGTGGTGGCTATAGTGAATCTGTGGAGAGAGCAAGTGGCCACGGGCCCAGAGCACGTAAGTCTTTGTTTTGTTTATTTTGTCGATTCATCATACCTACTCGCAACTACAGTGAGGCGATGCCGCGGGACCTGAATGTCCTATTGATAGTGAAGAATGCTCGGAACGACTTCATTCAACGAGCCCGACAGGCCTACTTGGCCCAAGAAAGCCCGGTCCCACTCCCAGGTCAAGAGGAGATGACCATCGCGAACACCAACGACTGGAGCCATTGACTGTACTTTAGCCATTTCGTTATTATGTTCTCCATCTTGTAATTTAAAAAATCAGTATCATAGTTCTGTTCTGCTGTCTATGTAGTGCATCCAAAGTTCAAAGTTCAGACACTGATCTGCCTGAGATTCAAACGGGCCTCGCGTGGCTGGCTATTTGCTTTTGTGATGCGTCAGCGCTGGATGGCTTCTGCAACGAGAGCATTCGGTTCCTTCAGTTGTCCGATAGACTTCATAAATTCGTCCATCCTTGGACAGATTTCGCTCTGCAGAAGGCCCGGTGTCAGTGATTATGCCGTTCCCACGGCAACGAGTCTCTGTTGGTGTAATCTAATATAACTATAAATGCTATAGAAAAGACTATAATAGTGTCCCGTTCACCCTCCTGTTTCCCTTTGCCGTTTTCAGAGCAGCGAGTCTGGCAACATCGACAAGCTCTAACACAAAACTGACTACGACCCATCAACTAAACAACCTTCACCTATGGCTGAAAATGCTCCTACTCAAACTAACGAAGTCGAGGCCTTGCACAATACGCTGGCAGGCCTCGGGATCTCAGTGGACGCCCTGCGTACGATCATGGCTCCCCAACAGAATACCAACACTCCTCCCAAGAAAGCTAAGTATAGACTCAATCCTTGGGACTCGGAGAATGACGACGACTCCGATGGTTCTAGCTCAGACGAAGAACCACCTACCCACGCCGCCGAAGCCTTTAAAGCTGGACAATGGGATCTACCCGAAGAAACTCGCAAGATCCTGGCTCCCGACGACGAAAGCGACGCCCGCCTTTCTCGCTACTACACTCGGCGTATTTTGCGTAAACAACGAGAACCTCGAGGAGGCTTCTGCAAGTCAGCCGAGCTCGATCCAGCCCTTGCAGATTTCAAAGGGAAACGCGTTGAACATACTGTGGGCGAGCTCGACAAGCAGTATGCGGATACAGAACGAGATTTCGGAGTCACCGCACGTAACGAAGCAATCCTCCTCTGGAAAGCTAACACGCTCGTCAAATTCCTCAAAGACAGTCGAGAGACCGGAGAACCTCTCGATGGCGACCAATTACTCGCTAGGGCAGAAGACATGGCCCGTTCGTTGGAACACCAAGTCACTTACACAGCGCACCTCAAAGCCACCACCCGCTTCAAGCGCCGCAAAGCGTTCATCTCCGGAGCTAAGATGCCCGCCGAAATCAAAGACGCAGGAGACAAAGAGCCGCTCCACAACCGTTGGCTTTTTGGCGACGACCTGGTCCAAACCTGGCGCCAAGCAAACGAGAGACGGAACACACAACAGGTTCTCTCCCTCGCCGCCAATCGAAACCGTGCGCCTACCGATGCTAGACGCCCGCAGCAACCACACCGACCCCGTGGAGGATATCGAGGTCAGGGAAACGACAGGGGCCGCGGCCGGGGCCGTGGCCAAACCAACCAACAGTACCAAAACACCAACCAATTCCAGAACGGGAACCCGACAGCCAATTGATAGCCACACTGGAACGAGCGACTTCGCAAGGGGCGAAGCGATGGCCGCTCAGACCAGAGCTGACCCCACGGGGGACACAGCGGTGCTGGCAGCAATGGCAGGACAGCGGAGTTGCCCCTTGGGCCAGCAGGATGATTCGGGAGGGAGTGTCAATCGAAATTCCACCCCATACAAAGATTCGCTCACGCTCACAAAAGTTTCGTCTGGCAATGAACGATCAAATGATTCTCGACAACCAGATCAAGGAGTGGCTGGACACGAAGGCAATAGTGGAGATCCAAGACCCCGAGGAGCGACCGCAATGCACTCTCTCAAACTTGTTCGTAGTGCACCAGCCGAACGGGAAAGCACGTCCGTGCTTGGATGTCCGACACGTGAATGCGCACATCCCATACAATCACTTCAAGATGGAAGGAATGTCTACCCTTCGGGGTTTGATCCGCCCGGGGGACAAGATGGTCAAATTGGACTTGAAGGACGCTTACAATGCCCTCGCCCTTCACGCAGCTGCTCGTCGGTTCGTGTCGTTCGAGTGGCGGGGAAAGATCTACCAATTCTGCGTTTTACCGTTCGGACTGAGCAACGCACCGCGGATATTCTCCAAGCTGATGCGAGCAGCACTGACACCCCTGCGCGAGAAGGGGATCCGCCTAGTGTTTTACCTCGACGACATTCTGATACTCGGACGGACCAAGGAGGAAACAACGACGGCACTCGAGGAGGTGACGTCACAGCTGTTGCGGTTGGGTTTCACCATCAACCTGGCCAAATCGGTTCTACAACCAACCGAGACCATCCAATTCCTCGGATTCCAGGTCAACTCGAGGAATATGACGTTGACGCTGCCCAAAGACAAGGTCCGGTCCATCCGGAGAATGACCGACCAAGCAATTCTAAACCAGGAAATGACTGTCCGCCGCCTGGCGTCGCTGATTGGGGCGCTCAACAGTACGGCGCAGGCGGTCCGCCCCGCGCTGCTCCAGCTCCGTCACTTGCAACGGGAGCAGAATCGTGGCTTACGGAAAGAGGGCCGCTGGGACGCGTCGATACTACTGAGCAAAGAGGCTCTCACGGAACTAACGTGGTGGCGCGATTCACTACGGACTTGGAACGGAGAATGCATCATTCCACAGGCGACGGACGAGACGCTGACAACTACGACCGACGCGTCCAGTCGCGCATGGGGATTCACCAATTCCACGAACCAGGAGACCAGCGGATTTTGGTCGATATGGGAGCGCCAACAGAGTTCGAACTACCGAGAGCTGAAGACAATCTTGTTCGCGCTACAGATTCACCGGGAACAATGGCGCGGAAAAACAGTCCGTCTGAGAACAGACAACACGACGGCGCTAGCGTACGTCAACAACCAAGGGGGTACCCGGTCCCCGGTCTTACTAGACATTGCGAAACAGATCGGCACGATCTGCATGGAACGGAACATTCGACTGATAGCTCAGTTCATTCCCGGGAAGGAGAACGTTCACGCGGATCGCTTGAGTCGAATAACTTGGGACAGGAACGCATGGCAACTCCACCCTGTCGCATTCCAGACGATTCAAGCAGTATACGGAACTCGAACGATCGATCTTTTTGCCGACCGCCTGAACCGCCAGTGTCCCCGATTCTTCAGCTGGCGCCCAGATCCGGAAGCGGAAGGCACGGACGCCCTGGCCCAGAAATGGCCAACTACGGGAGCGTACGCCAATCCACCGTGGATCCTCATCCCGGACGTCCTCCGTATTCTCCAACAACAACGCGTGCGGGAACTGGTACTGATAACTCCCCGCTGGCCGGGCCAGGCGTGGTGGCCGGAGCTCTTGCGCCTGAGCGTAGCGCCGCCCCTAGTGATCAAGGCTCACCACAGCTTGTTCCGACCGGTACAACAGGGATTCGCACAAGGAGTGGGTCCCGCCAGTTGGGACTCCGTCGCATGGAACTTATCCGGGCGGCCAAATTACACGAGGGCCTCTCGCCCGCCGCCGCAGCCCTTCTCTCAGAGGAGGTTAGGCCAAAGACTAGACGGAACAAGGACTCGAATTGGGGCAAATACAGTGCTTGGTGCCTCGAGAAGGGGCACGATCCAAGCAAATACGATATCCCTGTGGCGGTCAATTTCTTGCTGGATATGGCGAATACGCACACATTCAACTCCCTGCGTAACTACTCGAGCACCATATCCTCTACCTGGCTGCGTCTTCACCCGACGCGACCGCAGCTGGGGCGGACGCCCACCATGACCGATCTCCTACGCCGACTACAGGATCGAACCGCGCGCCCGCGGCTTCCTCCGCCAACTTGGGACCCCATGATAATTTTGGACCACTTGCGGACTTCACCACTACCACAAGACTTACCGCTGGATGTATTGACAAAACGGACAGCGTTTTTAGTGAGTCTTTGCTCACTGTGGCGCCCACGATCGGACGTGGCAAGGATTTTGTATGAGGGGATGCGCTTTCAACCGCGCAACAAAATTCGAGCCACATCGGAGCCTGATTGGAGGACGTGGCCGCTAGACGAGGCCTTAGAGGGGGTCCATTTTCAAGCATTTAAGGTGAAAGAAGGACTCGAGAAACGACGCTACTTGCGCGCGTGGCCGGCGGATATTCGGATATGCCCGGTACACCACCTATACCTCCTTCTCCGTCGTACTGAGGACCGCCGCCCGACACCCCATCCGACCTCGCACATTTTCTTGATTACTCGGGCCCCATACCGGGAAGCCTCCGGAGACACAATTGCCAACTGGATTCGAGAAATTATTGCGGCCGCCGCCCCACTCTATCCGCGGGGTATCTTCTTCCGCCGCATGGCTCCGCGGTGCCGCCATCGATAGGGTGTTTGCCGCGGCAAACTGGAGTGAGCGTAGCCGCACGTTTTACCGTCACTACCTGCGCGAGGTACCGCAACACCCACCGGTCCCGCCCCTCAGCCATTCGGGCCGACAGATCGATGAGTCCGGGGATGTGGAACATGCCATTCTGGCCGGATCTACGAACTATCACTGACACCGGGCCTTCTGCAGAGCGAAATCTGTCCAAGGATGGACGAATTTATTAAGTCTATCCGTAAGACGGATGAGCTCTAGGAAGGCCCGGTGGATGTGATTCCCTCCCACGACCATATTCAAGTCGCTCAACCCACCACTACTAGGATCTACCTGCTCTTCAACGGCAAAGGGAAACGGGAGGGTGAACGGGACACTATTATAGTCTTTTCTATAGCATTTATAGTTATATTAGATTACACCAACAGAGACTCGTTGCCGTGGGAACGGCATAATCACTGACACCGGGCCTTCCTAGAGCTCATCCGTCTTACGGACCTTTGGAGTTACCAGCCCAATGACATCGAAGGCTGTACCTGGTGGGCGCTGGGGATCACATCAAAAAGCGGAAAGACCAATAAAAACAACCAAGCCGAATGTTCCGGAGCAATGCGCCATAAAGACGTGACTTACCCTGGATTTCTCACGCAATGAGTAAGTGGCACTTTGGGCTGCCCAACTATTGTGATAGACTAACTAACACTGCCCACGAGGTTGTGGTATGATGTTCATTTTATGGGCGTCGACCCTCAGAAGCGGGCCCGTGCCATTGCCGGTAACAACAAGCGCAAGGCCAATAAAGCCGCCAAGGAAGCTGCTGCTGTTGCTGCTACTGCCGCTACCACCGTTACTGACACCGCTCCTGCTACTACCACTGCCACCGCTCCTGCTACTGCCTGCTGCACCCGCCTTCCCTACCACCGTCCCAGCCCTCAACCCCTCCCAGACCGACCTGGACCAAATAAAGGAACCTGACGCGTGTTTTTCCTACGATACCCATCGAGTCATTGTCGCCAGAGCTTTCAAGGCCTGCGGGATCATTGTGCAAGGGACAACCCATGTGCCACGCGGTACAGGGTCCAGAGAGGCAGAGAACCTGGGTGTCGACAGTCGACAAATCGCCCGGCAGGGAGGATGGGATCGGTCATCAAAAGGTTTGTCATATACTAACATGCCGTCCGTTCAAACGATGACGGCGATGGGCGGGTGGCCATTGACCGAGCGAGGCTTTTGGGTCAAGCGTGGGACAGTGATTCCTTGCGATGATTTACAGCTAATGCTGTTCCCATTTGTCGAAGAGCAACTTGTCACCGTCACCGACCGCGCAGCGCAATGCTTCCTGCAGCTTCTTCAGGACTGCGGGTCGTCGTACTCCAGGATTCCGTAGAGATGAAGAAGAGACACCCCAATCATCCCCTTTGGACGCAGCCAATCTTTAATTCCACCCTGTACAAGACATTTGCAGCCGATCTGGAGGCCACCATGGCAGTTGCTGCTGACCCCTTGCAGTCAACTTTGCAGGACGTCTCGCCCGATCTGATCAATTATATTGACGGGCCAGACAACCAGAGGACGGCTGAGATCGCTCACCTTAGAGGCCAGCAAGAGGCTATTAGAGCCAGCCTTTTGACGGTTATGGCGGAACAAGAAAGACAGGCAGCTCAGAGCGCAGCCATAGCATTTAATACCCAAACCATATCATCCAACCTATCGGCCTTCACCAACGCCTTTGCGGGTTTCTTTCAAGCGATCGCAAGCTCCCCAGAGGTGCAAAGCTCTATGGCCAACATCATAGCACTCGCGAACCCATCCACATTCACCGCGCTAGCCAGTGTACAGCAGCAACCCATCCTCCCCTCCTCTACATTACTACCACGTACTATTACGGCTGCCCCCGGTACCATCAACTCAGGTACTGGCCTTGCTCAACCAGCTTTGCCTGCCCCTCCCGTAATACCACCTGTAGTCCCACCCGTTGCAGCACCTGCCCCTCCATCGCGCGCCACCGATCTGATGCCCAACACTACTTCTAGCATTGTCGGGTATTGGGAAGAATACAATGAGGGAGCGCACGGCAACGAGCCCCTGAAGGTGATTGAAGAAAGGGAAGGTACCAAATGGCGACTGAGCGGCGCCGACAGTAAGATATGGGGCCGTCGACAGACTTTCCACCAAGCTATTCTGAAGCGGGTTGAAGCCAGTCCCGGTATCACTGGTCTGCTCTCTGAGCTGGGGGTTATGGGTGGGAGCGCCGCAAATCGGATTGCTTAGCTCCGCAAATCCGCGGAAATTTCCGGAGATGAAGACATCCCAAATCCCGCAACCTCCCGACTGACCCCGCCGCATCTTCGAGTTCCCTACCGCATCCAGTACCGCATCTTGCCTTCTTGGCCACAATTTTGCGTATGTATTTCCTGTGAATTCATGTCTAAGGGCTCGTTCTACCAAGTGTTTCTATTCTTTTTGATTACGATACATCAAATTTCGATCTTCCTTCTATGCATAATAAAAGAGTAGAATCAAATACACAAAGCATTTTGAACATCAGAGGCAAAAGTATCAGCCGAAAATATATGTTTTAGAGCTGTTATGTGACGAGCACAGATATTACGAAACCGTTACTCTCAGAAGGAGGTCAAATATGAAATTGCGCACGTTATGCGAGATTTTGCGAGTAAGCTTGCAATCATCAGTCTCTTGCAGAGTTCCTTGCTGCGCACAACGCGAGAATTTTATGGGAAAACAAAACCAAAGACTTAAGACAAAAGCGAGGTGAACGAGTTGATTCCCTCTTGAAAACTAGATCTCCACAAAATGAGTGACGAAGAGTATTCTGACTACGACTTTGAAGAAGGCGACTTGGATGATGTTTTCAGCATCCTTGATGGTCATTCCCTTGAATCCCCAACCGACACTGCTTCTTTTGAAGACGAAGATCCCAAAGAAAGTAAGGCAAAGAAGCAGCCGATCACTGAGCAGCATAGAGCCCTACTTAAGGAAGCGCTTAATGATGCTGACCATCAAACCTCCCTCATTCTTCCCGAGCATCACCCCAAATTGCGCAGCACTCCAGCTCTCTTTGATTGCCCCATTTTCCGTTGGACACCTGAGAATTTTTTCGATAAATCAATTGTTCCCTGCGTCCATTGCGACAACTGCATTCCCAAGAGTAAGTGGTCATCGTTTATATGTTTGAGGACAGGAGCTGAACCCATTGTTACTCTCAGGGAAGGACGCTCACGGCAGATTTGCAGACGACCACTCCTACAGAGTCCGCATTCTTTATTACTCCTACACTTGCTCCACCACCCAGACGCGCTTCAACAAGGTATCGACAGCGTTTATGAAGAAGATCACCCCAGGCTTGGCCAACGCGTTCCCTTACTGTCTCACTTTGAAGGCGGGATTATCGAGGATGTTGTTGGTGGACATTCACCATAACATCGTCGGTCCGAACGGCCTAAACCCTTATCTCCGCACCCTGAAACGCGCGAGAAGCGAAAGATGGTCCTACTTGTGCGGCATTTTCAATGCCAGGATGGAAACCCAGTTTTCAACGGTTGAACCGAGCCTTCGCCCAACTTCACGCCCACTAGCGGAATACTTGGCGCAGCAGGACGTCTATGAAGGCAAGGGTCTTCTAGACTGTTGGCTGGCACTCACTGAAGGTGCCCTGGATGTTGCAGAAGCCACAATGTCGATGTCCAGGGCAAAGAAGTGTATCTCCATAGACGCCACGTACAAATATTCCAGCCATATTCGCGTGTACGACCCAGCAACCGGAAAACACAACACCCCCGAGTCAATGAAAGGACTTCATATAGTCCAAAATGAAATCGGACAAATTCTGCATATCGCTTTCATTGGCAGTGAAAGCCATGAGCACATAGGACCAACCTTAGACAAAGTTCTTGCGAATGTTGACCAAGAAGGATGGACCCCCACAGGTGAGAAAGATTTGATTGGCACCTTTAACATGACTCGTGCTGAGAGCATCTTTAATCAGCGGATCATCCGATAATGCTGATTACCGACAATGTCCATAGCGTCCAAGGCCTGGTCAACCAAAAAAATTCCCACATAGAAGTGAAGCAAGACCCATGGCACCTAATGAACCGGTATGTCGATATGACTTTGGCTAATTATTCGATTGCTAACGACGGCTGCATTGTTTTAATAGGATTCTATCTAAGATATCTGACAAGCCTGAACGGGCGCGCGTGGCAGGCGCCCTGAAGGGGGCACTATACACAGAGTCAAAAGACCTCAGACCACCCGAAGAAGCAGCAGCTGTTGCTTTCGAGACAGCATGTCGAAGTGTGGACCGCAACAACAGTATTAGTGCGGCCTCTTTGGAAAAGTGGAACGGCACGGTGGAGGCAAATGCCCAGCTGATTCGGGATGGCTGCCTGTACATGAATGGCTCCAACACCTACGAAGAAAACAACGAGAAGGTTAAACTCCTCCATACCAGTGGAGTAGAAAGCACCAACGCCCTGCTCAAGAAGCTCAGCAACCGCCAGATGGGTCCTGAGCTAGCTCTCAGGCTTTTGAGTTTTTTCGGTAATCAAGGTAGGCGCTTCAATTCAGTTTGAGGTATTGCGTGTCGACTTCTTACCACTTATTTCAAGCGCAACCACGACTGCGGAATCAAATTTGGCCGAATCCCATCCATCCACAATTTCGATATTCTCACTCTCCTGCGGCACACGTTGGTGACGCGTGAGTACATCCCAGATATTCCGGATACGACAGAGTATGCCTTGCAAATCATCCGTCGCTTAAAGCAAGGCATGGGACTAAAAAATCTCCAACCCACTGCCGTCCTGCAGCCAAAAGTGTCGTACTGGAAAGTATTTTTTCGACTCAACGAGGAGGGTTTACCAGAGGACCCTATCGGAGCCTCGGATCTCCAGCAGCTGTCGCTCAAGGGTATGCAAAAGAAGGAAGTTAGAGCTGGCCCCTTAAAGCAATTCCTCATGGCTGCCTCACCTGCTGTTCTCCGCCCAGGCGGAAGGCTCACGTCCGCCGAATTTCTCAACTGTTTGGGTATGAACTTCCTAGATGTGTCGCGTAGCACATTCAGCAAGGATGAGTATATCTTGCTGCGCAAAGTCTTGACGCAGATGGAAGGGATCGCTTGGAAGGCCAATGTCAAAGACCAGTACTGCCCGCTTGTAGCCATGCTCTTGTACAACGCAGCCGTCACGCAATTCCAAGACATGGTGAAGGACGTCAAGGATCATGGGCGTATACTGGGGTTCAAATCGTTTGCTGCGATCGAACAACGCGTCAAGGCGTACGTGGCTCTCATTGACTCCAGCATCTTTGTGGACCAAACACCATTTGAGGCAGCATTGGAGCATGGGCTTACGGCCGCAGAGGTCACCGAGGTCCGGCAGAAATTGAGAAGTCAGAGCGAGACTGAAAAATACACCCCGCAAGTTATCGTTCTAATTCGCCCGAGAGCCCCCACCAACGCACCATTTGACAATTTGGAGAGCTCCATAGCGCATGATATCTTTGAGGCGATCCACAAGTCGGCCCTCACGTACCCAAAACAGAAGTTCCTATCACTGATGGAGCTGATGTCGCTCCTAACACAAGATCTCCAATATCGGCTCCCAAAAACGTTGGAAAAGCGATGGGAAGCGTTGAGAAAACAGAAAGATGACGCGGAGGCAGCGATCGAAGCGGTAAGTTTTCTTCGCAGTATATCGTTATTTGTCGCTTTTCCTGACACCTTGTTAGTTAACGGTGAACGAGAATGACAACGAAGAAAACCCTCCCGCCAGCAAAGATAACATCGTCGATTGGTTCGCTGTGCGCTATCAGCAAAGCGGCCGTCGGTGGGAATGGGCGAAGCCTTACGCCAATGCCAAGAAATGGTACCCCTTGGAGTATGAATCGCTTGAGTTGGAAGCTTTCAAGAAAAGGGTGTATCGAAGAGTCACAAAACTTTTTGGGGATAAAGCCAAACCCCCCGCGTCGGCACCACCTCCTGCTTCTTCCGTAATAACCGCCACAGCAGCCTCGGCTTCCACAATCCTCCCGACAGAATCCTCCACACCCGCCGCGTCTGGCTCTCCTTCAACATTGTCCCCTGCGCCCGCCTCATCCCTCCGTCCCTCGGCGTCGGTTCCTTCATCAAACTTACGGTTAGGTAAGAACAAGAATTTAGCCTCCGATCGTTAAATGGTATATAAACTTGCCGTTTCTAGAGCCACCAAAGAAGAAGAGAAAGGTCGCCTTGCGGTGCAATTCGTGCAAGGCGAAAGGCAAGATATGCAATGGTGCGCAAAAAGGCTGTGAACGACAATGCCCATACTGCAGTTCCAACAAAAGAACGTGTGATGGGAAAGAACTCCGGTGCGAGAAAAGAGTGACCGCGAAGGATGGTAACATTCTGAGTCTGTTTGGCCCTGCTTCTTCCTCCAAGTCGTCTTAACTCTGGCGCAGATTCCTTCAGCAAGTCCTAGTTTATTTATCTTTTTAGTTTAGCTCCTTAATAGTAGTTTGTAGTGTAGTTTCCTTCTCTTTCTCACATTTTCTCCGGTTTCCTTTCTACTCTTTGCCATAAAATATAGTCTTTCTCTCTGCAAATTTTGGGATGCCTCGATGGAAGTTGATTTGTTTTTGGAATTGTGATGCATTGCGCGCCCCGTCGCCGCGGAGTGCCCGCGACGCGTCCGTCGGTCACTACATGACTTTGCCAGGTGCCGAATTTTGCGTAACTTTGCCACTAGGACAGTCCTAGGACAGGAGCGTCCCACCCATTGTTGCTGGCTCTCTCTCTCTCCTCTCTCTCCCGCTCATTTGTTGGTGGTTCCGCAAAGACAGACTGCTGCGCAAACTTAGTTTTTAGGCAAGATCCGGGACCTCGGGCAAACACGGGAAAGATCATCAGCGATGCCATAGCAACAAGCTTGAATGCAAGCTCCTCAATTTCCCACGCCCCCCCGAGTGCTGCTATAAAAGGGTGGCCAGTGGACCAGCCCCCCGCGACAGCCCCGGTCGATTGCGCTGATGAATACCGAAGAAAAATCGTACGTCTGCACAAAAAACTTCCTTTCGCAAAGCCTTCGCTTTTCCTCTCAACGAGGATTACTATCAGAAACGACGGACGCTAGTCAAATCCTGCCACGAACTCGTCATTCATGCCACCCATGTATTCAAGCTCTACTACCTCCATCACGCGGATTACGAACCACACTATGGAGATGTTCCCAAAGTATCTTCTGTTATCCTGTATCTACTCAACGACGATTTCAACCCAAGATCTGCAGAAGACAAAGCGCTCGTCAGCGAGATGCGCTTCACAATCGCCCGATACCGCAAATTGGTCCCGACTTTTGAGCAACCGAGAATCCTCAATGTTCAGCAGCTGAATACCTATCTCTCACGCACTATGGCAACGAACGTGCTTGTCAATGTTCAGCAACACTTCAGCCAGATGGCTGCTCGCTATATCAACCATGTATTGGGCGTGAAGAATGGGCTCAAAACACTTCGTGGGAATAAGGCAGCCCTTAAAACCTACCGAGCGCGGATTCGACACGTCAAAGAATTATGCCTGAGGAACAGCCACCCTGATCCACAATACACGCTTCTTCCAGTCGAAGAGGACCTCGTACAAGAGTTCGGATACATTCTACCCTACGATGAAGTTCAGGAGTACCCGCTGGCGTACAACCTTGTGGCTCAGACGCAAAGTTTCGTTCCAGCGTACTGCCGGCTGGCTGCGTGCCTCGAGGCACAGGGGTTTCCGTTATTTTCGGCGCTTCCTCTCCGGCGGAAATTGAATGTCGCGCATCTCCCAATTGACACGAGAATTCTCTGCCTAAATTTACTGGGACGACCAGATCTTGTGAAGAATATGAGTTCAAACAAAGGGGATCTATGGGGGAATCTTTTTCGTCTGAGCACCAAACCATTCAAGCCGCGAAAAGGATATCGCTTTGCCGGGCGGATATCAACAGATTGTACATCGGTTACGGTATATTTCGAGCCAGACGTTTATAATTCGAGTGGAAGGCCCAGAAAGGTGCGATCCAAAAAAAGAAAAAGACAGCGAGAGAAGCACAACGAGCAAGAGGGCGAGAAGCAATCATTGTATTTCCAAAACCATCTCCCTGTTATTGCCAGCAAGCCGAACTTTGTCGTAGCGGATCCAAATAAAAGGGACCTTGTATACTGCCGTGATAACGACGGCAATCAGCTACGGTACACAAGCATGCAGCGAAGGTTGGAGACTAGAACAAAGAAGTACACACGGATTATAGATGGTATGAGAACCGAAGCCGGCGTTGCCGCCTGGGAAAGCATGCTTCCCACTTCGAAAAGTATGAGTTTGGACTACTTCGAGACATATCTCGAAGCGCGAAACGTCGTAGTGCCCAAGATCCAACCTTTCTACGACTTACCCATACACAACAAATTAAAATTCAACCGATACATCAATACTCAAAGGAGCGAACAAAAGTTTGTCACAAGATTTCGAAGAAAATTTGGCAAGGATGCTGTCCTGATACTGGGAGACTGGAGTGATGGAGGACACACCCTACGGTACAATGAGCCTTCGAAAACAACGGGATGGCTCAGATATTTCAAACAACAAAAAATTGTATGCTACCTTATTGATGAGTTCAGAACTTCGAAACTCTGCCCTCAATGCGAGCAAGTGGTGGAGCCGATGCTTTACCGCGACAGCCCACGTCCGTGGATCCGACGAAAGTCCCCCAGGTGGGGATCGGGAGGGAAGAGATGGCGGGTGGTTCATGGACTGCTGGTTTGTCAAAATCTGAATTGTGCCGAGCAAGCTCGCAATATTTGGAACAGAGATGACATGAGTACAACAAACATGTTGAAAATTGTGAACTCAGTTCTGGCTGGTGATGGGAGACCAGAAAATTACAGCCGCAGCTATTCATAGTTTATTTAGATTACTCCTGGCCAGTTTACGCTGGTCATATTCACATTACATTAGAGACTTTCCTCCTGGACTTTTCTTCTGATGTATCAGGAAAAAGGACAATGCCCCCCATGTAACAAAAAAAACTAATCCATCAACTACTCCTTTGACGCAGCTGCAGGGACCGTTTCTCCACCAGAGGGCGATGGCGGGGCTTGGGCGGCGGCATCATCCGTCGTCGTCGCAGGCGGTGGGGGCGCACTTGTCGAGTCCTCTGCTGGGGTAGCAGCAGCAGGGGGTGCAGGAGTCGAAGTAGCAGCAGCAGAAGTTTCGGTTCCAGGCGCCTCCGTAACAACTCCAGGAGGAACGACAGCGGCAGCATCAGTCCCCGGCGGTGGGGCTTCCATTCCCGGAGGCGGGGCCGCCCCCTCAGCTCCAGGCACAGCAGCAAGAGGCTGCCCATCAGGCCCATACCCTTGCGAATAATAGTATTGATAATACGCGTTCCAGGCTTCAGGGTCATACTGTTGATTCTCATACCCTTGCTGTTGTTGCTGCTGTCCATACGCATTCGGGTCCCATTGTTGTTGTTGGCCGTCCCATTGTTGTTGTTGCTGCTGCTGTCCATACGCGGCGGGATCCTGACTGGCACCCTGTCCACCCCACTGGTTATATCCACCATACCCATATCCTTGCCCTTGCTGCTGCTGGTTATTATACCCTCCATATTGGGACGTAGAACTATCCCGTCGTCCCCCCTGATCACTAATCAGATCCATAATCATGTCTCTGGCCATATCGATTTGCTGTTGGTTGCCGCGCGAGATGTAGACGTTGCGGAATCCGTCGGGGGTGGCCATCTCGACGGGATCGGCTTTGACAAAGACGCCACAGGTCATTTGGATGTGTTTGATGGTTGACCCGCCTTTGCCAATGACCAGTCCAACTTTATCGTTTTGAACCTGGATCGTAGCACTAGGACCATTCATTTCCTAATTACACCAGGAGATTAGTTTGAGAGAACAAAAATGAAAAGGCGGAAATACGTACTCTTGAAGGCTGGCTCAATACTTCATCAATGAGTTGTTTGGCCAAAGCGACAGCATTGGGTGCTCCCGAAATATTCACCGGTCGTATTCCGGGTGCCGAGTCGAATTGTTCCACTTTAATGCGGGCACCACTTCGTTCTTGCAACGAGTGGATGTTTTCGCCTCGCTTTCCAATCACCCATCCCACTATACCACGACAAATTCAGTATAATGTTGGCAGAGACAAGAGAGTAGACGACGTACCTTTGTCGGTTGGGATAATTTTCACTTCAGAATCGCCACCGTAGGGTCCAGAGGAAGGGCGGCCCATGCCACCGCCCATGTCCATGGGTCCAGTATCGGCAAGTAGTTCGTAAATCATGCTTTTGGCGAGCTTGATGTTGTCACTTGTACCCTCAATGTTGACTCGGCGTTCAGGATCACTTGGAGCTGGTGTATATATAAAGTTAGACAAAATTCTGCTCAAAGGAGTGAATGGAAAACTTACAGCCTTCTTCGATCTGGATTCCAACGTTGCACTGGCTGATAATGGTCTTGAGGTTGGCGCCTTTCGTACCAATCACTTTTCCAACCTATCAAAAAAGTAACGTTTTTTGGTCATGACCTGGTCTACACGCAATCATAAAAAGCCCCTCTACGTACTCGTCGTGTGGGAACTGTAATCGTCTCCTGTGTTCGACCACCACCCAGGCCTCCTGACACCACCATGCTTCCACCACCGCCACCACCACCACCGCCAGAGGGTCCGTAATGCGAGCTTGAGGCATCGCTGTGACCTAATCCATAGTGCGGTCTACTACTGGGAGCACCGTATGCACCATCGCCAGCGTGTCGTTTGTTGTTTTGATCGAAATCGTCCCGACGGTAGCCGGATGAGGGTGGGCGGTAATCATCTACTTCTCCATGCGAGCGTTTGGTAGCCTGGGAGTCACCACCTGCGCCAAAAAAAAACTCAACAGTAAGTACAACTCCTTCATGAGACTACCATCATGTGGGAGAATATTACCTGATCCGGAAGGATTGGCAGTTGCTGCTGTGAGCGCTCCAAGTTTGGCAGCCTGTGCTCTTGCCTTCTCGATGGCAGCCTTAAAGTCAAACTGATCACCCCCACACCAAACAATTAGTCTAAAGCTTGCTGCTGCGGAACAGATATACAAAGACCAGAACTTACCGCGGGTGCACTGGCCGAGCCACCAGTTAACGAGTCTGGAGGTTTCACTGCGTTGTAAGTCATTGTCCACCGTTTTTCCTCCTAGTAGCGGGATTCTTCCAGGTCTTCTTCAGGGGACGGAAACTGGGCCTGGGCGGAAACCCCCGGCGGAAACCCAAGGGAGAAGGCAGGCCGTCCGCAAGCGGTCTAATGACGGCTCTCCCAAAACGGCCAAATGACTGCGCAGCACGCGAAATGCGAAAGTTTGTCATAACGCGCAGACGTCAAAATTTGCTTTCTCTATCGGAATCATTCAGCTTCAACGTTTGCTCTTGGCCGTTTTTGTATAGGAGAACGGGGGAGTAACCACAACATACGGGAAGGAGAGGAACTCACTGTTGCTCGACCTTGACTCCGACACCGACACCGAAAAGAAAGCAGTTTTAGCCCATGGCCCTGGCGGCGGCCCGAATGCGTTTGGCGACTGTGGAGGAAAGCGAAGCCGAGATTCTCTTGCCGTTTGAGCCACCACCATCAACATCACCCGTATTCCTTCAACATGGAGCAGCCCATCATCATCCGGATGCAGCGACCATGTCCCACACCGGGTTTCTTAACCCCTTGCACCACGAACCCCTGTCCTATCCCCCATCCCAGCAACAGCAGCAAGCACATCAGCAACCGGCATTTCCCACCGCTCATTCTATGCTCTACAGCATTCTCCGCCGCAACTCTTCCGCACTGGCTACCCCAGCACCCCCCTACACACCTCCGACGGCCCTCCTGATTCAAAAACACATTACCATTCTACGGCTCCTTGTTCTTTCCGCAGTCCTATTCGCATTGATTCCGATTGTGACCATCTTGGCCTACCTGGTTCCCCCACCAGGCCCCGCCGTTCTAGCCATTGTCTCGGCCGTCTTGGTGTTTCCGGCCGCGATTGCCGCCCTCGTATTGGCCGTCCGACGGATGCGCGAAGAAGAGCAGCGGGTCCGCTTTTTGACGGATCATTTGGAGATGGGTGGACACGGGTCCTGTGGGTTACCGGATTATGCTGATGCGGAGCCTCTTCCGCAGTATGCCCCTAAAGGAACTGGAGTGGCAGAAGTCATGGAGCCTTTGATACCCGGCGATGATCAGGAGTTTCTGATAGCGACCGCCTATCCAGTTTAAAAACATCCTCTTTTGTCAACCACCGACCACTTCCAACATTTACTTACGTTTTACCCTTATGCATGGCGGCTCGATTCCGCAACCAGAGCCTCAACTTTTGATGGCCAGAGTGAATTCCCTCTTAGACTCCATCCCACACTATGTAATATTTTTCTTACCCCTGCAAGTTAATTTCAAACTGTAGATTTCATATTGATTCCTTAGCGAATATGTGTACATCTGTGAATCCAATGAATCCACGTTCTGATGCGTTTCTAAACTGACTATGGTATCTATGTATGGTATGGTGGTGCTTGCCCATGCACTTAGTTGTTGACACGAGTGTAACGCAAGTAGACTGGCTTGACCGGCTTTTGCGTGTGAATGTTGTTCCGGTTAGGTTGAGGGAGCGTATTCATGGGTTTGAGATTGCCCTGCGCATCCGATGTCGCAAACGAGTAGGTAGCCAACGCCATGGCACAAATGATCTTCATTTCCAACTTGGCGAACCGGATGCCGAGGCAGGGGTGACGGCCGGCGCCCCATCCGAGAAAGGAAAAGGCTTCACCGTTCTTGTCTTCAGCACGGGGCTCGTCAAACCGCTCGGGGTCAAACTCGTAGGGGTTCTTGAAGGTCTTTTCGCTCAAATGGGCACCACCTAATGGTTGTATTCGAGTCAGTACCGGTATCGATCAGTTACGAAGTAATTGCACGTACCCAAGGAAACTGTGATGAAGGAACCCACAGGAATCTCATAGCCTTCAACAACGTATCCAGGCCGCATCACGCGCCGGAGAGCTCCACCCGACACCGTCATTCGCAAAACCTCCCGCAGACATTTCTCGAGCACCGGCATATGATTTTCCCACGCGTCCAAGGGGAGTCGGCCGAGCTCTTCGTGCATGTTGCCGATAGGGTGCGAGGCATCGTCATTGTGGTTAAATTTGGTGATGAGTTGGCGGAGTTCTTGCTCGATGCGTTCGCGCCAGATGGGCTTGTGGGCCATTTGGAGTAGCAGCCAGGCCGAGTTGATACCAGTGTTGATAATGCCTATATGGCATGAGAGTGTCAGGGACCGTGTGCATGATAAACAGAAATGGTTACATACCAGCAAAGAGACCTCCCATGATGAATTGAACAATGTCCATGTTGGAATCACCCGAGTCAATGAGGAACTGGAGCGCATCGTCATGGTCCTTGCGCTCTGACGCGCGGCGCTGCTCTACAATGGTAATAATATCGGTAAACATTTCCCTGCTAGCTGCCTCATGTCGCTTTTTGGCTGGCGACGGAAACCACGGGAAGAGAACAGGCAAAACCGCGGATCCACCCTCTAAATCCCAGTAAAGTTCAGTCAACCGCTGCAATTTTGCCTCATCTTCCACAATCTCATGGCACGCAATCATGCGGGATGTCAAGTGAAAGACGAGTTTGTAGACATCAACAAATGGGTCAATGACTCCACTGTCGCCCCAGGCAGCCATCATACGTTGGACGTCCTGGATGAGCACCGGCAGGCCACCGGCCATTCGCTCCTTTTTGCCGACCAGGGCCGTGAGCCGTTTGTTGAAATGGCTCATGTGTTCGACTTTTTCGTCCGTAAACTTTTGCTCGACGATGGGCACACCGCCGAATAGGACTTTGTAACCTTCCTGAAAGTTGAGTTGGGCATGGTTATTGAAGAAAGATAGGCGGTTCTCGGTGCCCGTCAAACAGAATACACGGTGCTATCATTTGTTTATCGACATTTTAGTTTGACCGGGGGCAGTGATCTCTCGACAAGGTAAAACTGACCTGCAGCAGATTAAACTCGAAAATACTTCCAAACTTTGCAGCATTCTCGGTCAAAAAGTCGTAGCGACGACTAAAAAAATCCGTGGACCCCACAAATGGGTATCCCGACACTTTGGGCGGTCCTGATTTCTGCTGGATCTGCACGGCTGCCAGAATCGCTAGGCCGGCCGCCCCGATTGCCACAGTGACAATGGTCACGCCGTGGATGAGAAGCGCAAATGCGGAAAAGAAGAGACAAATGTATCCGGCTTCGATGGCAAACGGTCGCCCGGCGACAGTGGTCAGGGCTGATGAGACGGCCATATTTTGTCGTAACTGGGGAGGTTCTCGTTTCTTCGCGATGACTTTTGTATAATGAGGAACTGGCTCAAACAAAACTGCAGGGAGGAAAAATCCGTCCCCCCCGTCCCTTTTATATCATTGGTCTTGGCTCAGTTTTGGCTGCCCACCCATCGTCATTATTGGCTCTGAATCCGTGGGGGCACCCAACGGCGGGGATGTTACCGTATACGCTCGAGTAGACCTTGCCGCCTTTCGTCCCTCCATCGGAGTCCATCCACATACGAGTATTCCCTTGGCATCACAAATGAGACGCTATTTTTTGGCGCCAACATCTAGATATACTGTACATCTTTGATTCGAGTAAATAGCCCCAGGTCCAGACATACGAGACTATATTACGAGTATGAGTACTCGAGTAGTAAGGATTGACAGATTGCGAGATCTTTGGTGAAGCTATGGGTCTATAATACCCCGGGCCTGCCTTGGATATCCTGAACATCTCAAATTCTCCACAGTTTCCTAATCCCCTACACCAAAAATCCGTCGAGATCTGAACCTCATTCACAGCAATTTCGGAGTTCCGAAATTTCCACCTCATCACGAAACTTCAACCTGAAGCGGCACAGTCATAAAACGTCACGATGGTCGCGACAAACCCATCTTGACAGCCTTCGCGATTAGATTGAGACAGCATCCACTAGATCTGAAACAGAAGCGTTCGCAGAGGGTACACTCTTCCTGCTGGGTAGTGCTAGCCGGACTTATCAGGTAACGCACTACAATTCACGTTTTTCTGAGATCGCAAATCTCTAACTCCAATTGACGTGGGCAGGATCCTACACTGAAGGCCGATCTTCATGAGAACCGGCAGCAGTCTGTGACGACCATGACTTCCTTTGGGGTAATGTTTGACGAGCTCAACGCCCCACCTCCGAAAATGGACAGTGCATCTGAGGGGATCTTCAGACCCCGGGACACCCGCTGAGCAATAGTACCAATACGGAACTTTTTCCAGACCAGGGTAAGATCCAAAGATCATTAGACCCGCAAGTTGCTTCTTTCTTAGTTCAGAGATTGCAGGGGCCCTACGCTTAGTAGTGGAGCGTTAGTAGACGAGATGGGGCCATATTTCATCAGCTGTCAACCAGGTACAATATCTTTTCGAAGATGGGTGTTTCCATTTTCCACCACCACTCTATTGGAGCGTCGGCGCAGAATTCGAGCCATCGCATTTGCTATCACCACGCAGTCATTCCTACTGTCAACCTCGTCATTGTCAGGCTCTCGCTCAGATGCATGCCCTCCCAACCAGTAGACGCTATCGCAGAGTTCGACCTGCGACCCGGGAGGAGTTTGAAGAAATACATGATCCGCGAGCGCCTTGAGACGCGGGACCCCCGAGAAGCCATTCTAATCGAACTCCGCCAGCTGACCTGTCGAGAACCTTCTCAGCCTATCTTGCCACCTTTAATAGGCTTACCGGAGAGCTAAGGACCACTACCACCGATCACCAACTTTGTGGGTGATATGACTATTGGCCAGCCTTACCACACCGGCTGCAGCATCTAGCAGCTGGATAAGGCGTACACCGACATCATATCAGCTTCCACCACCACCACCTCATCCACAACCATACCAGTTCTCGAAGAGAATCTGAAGTCGATGCGGCACCGCATGCCAGCGATGAGTGTCATTCACGCGTCCAACCAAGAATTTTACCTGCCCAAAAACTTTGCAAGCATGGACAAGGAATGGCAAATTGTGAGAGATGCCTATTGGAAAAACCTTCCGCAATAGCCGTTCAGCACTATCATCCAAGTCTATGCATTTTATTTGCACTGAAACAAGGAGGGCGGGTTGAAACTTTCCAAATCCCTTTACCCACCACACCAGGAGGCTATGACTGCCGCGGAACTTCTGCGTTTATCACCCATGCATTGAACCACAGTGGAATAGTAGTTACCCCAGTAGACACCGTCTTGCACACATCTAAAGAAGGGTTGACGTGTGCGCCCTTGACCACGAGAGGGGGGGGGGGGGGGGCGTATTGTTGACGACGACGCGAATTTTGTCCGGGGGACGACAAGGAAATGATCCGAAAATTGCTGAGGCCGGTAACGCCATGACGGTCAGGATTCCTTCATCATCATCAACCTCCCAAGCAATAATTACGTGCCACCGGTTTGTTATTTGTCGCTGACGCGTTACAAGTGTACGTTTGGCCCGGGGCTATTCCGTCCGGTGGTAGGCGACCAAAACCGAGCATCCCACATGGACTGTGCGGAAAGAAGGCGGTACAAAACGAATGCGGAGCAGCCATGACTTGGCTTCACGGGCGTGGACAACCTCGGGAGGAGAATGTCGAATTGACTACAGGTAGGAACTATGAACAGATGCCATTGAAATCTTTAGTCTGATACTGACGATATTTGTTGATAGTGCCGACCAGCACCAACAGGCGGCGGCAGCTCTTTCTACTTTTGTTGGATGTCGGCTTCTTTTGTCTCGGTTCAGTTTAGAGTAATGGCCCTTGTACATTTATAACTTTTGTCTTGTGAGTCAATTTTCAAGGAAGCATGATGATATTTTGCTGCCTTTGGAGTTTTCGAAATATGCGACAAAGTCCTACTACTCTGCTGGGTATGCATAGCTAAAGAGAACCCCCCTTGATCCCCGGAGTTCTTGCATCTTTTTTCCCTCCTCATCCGTCTGAAAAACTACAGAGTTTTTTAATCCTCATCAATCCTCCCACGGGCCTTCCTTTGGCATTTGACGGTGCTGTTATGATGGGCATCATAGCCGCGTAAAATTCATACTTTGCGGAATCGCAGTATTCAGAAATTATATTCTGAAGCTGATCAACTACTTATGAGTATTGGGAGGATATTTGCTGCTTTCAAGGAAGACAGGAAGGAAGCAGGGAAGGAAGAATGTAAATCCAAGTGGCAAGCTTGTCAATTTACAAGTGTCGGAGTTCTTCCAGGAGTTCTTCGGAGTAGTATATATACGGAGCCGGTTTACCCGCAATTGACCACCCTCACTACCCTCCCTCGAACCGCCCTCCATGTCACATCTTTGCTGCGCCACTCTCACGTAATCGTAGAGTCCGATGGAGGGAATGCCGTCAGATGCAACGATTTTTTTATGTGCCATTTTTTTGTCCCTTTTCGGATTATGTTGGGATTATTTTTTGCGCACCAACCAATGGAGTGCGATACAAAATAATACGTTTGATACTTGAAAATCATCGAGTGTTATGAAGAGCGTCTCTCCATGATTTCAAAAAATTTCAAAATTTTACAAAACTGAATTCATGGAGCAAGCCAGCGAAAAACGGTCATTCTAAATGTGCCAAAATGCCAAAGTGTGAAAAGGAGGTGTTTTTAGGCAATAAACACCTGTTTTATACTGAGAATTCGCTTAATCAACATAAAACATGACAAAATCGGACAAAACCATGCTGAAATCGACGACTTCAACTTTACAAAGATGATCTGAAAGATGATCCTGAGAAATTCAGGCAAGCATGTCACTGATACCAGAAAAGCCATAAGTACCGTCAATGTCGGAGTCAGAGTCTGAGTCGGAGTCTTCGACTCTTCGTTCTCAAAAATTTCAACCACTACAAGAATGGCACCAATTACTGACATAGGAGACCTGGAAATCGTACAGCTTAATCACACCAGCTGTAGTCTGGAAAGGGCAGAAACAGCCTTTAGTGACATTCTGTCTATATTTTCTTCCTCGTCGCTTCACCCTCTGCGGAGTCTGCCTGCTTCACACACCGAAACGCAAAGGAAGCGGCCGTCAAGAACTGTTGCCTTGGTGGACATATGGGACGGTACCCTGCGACTTGCCCCGATGACAACATGGGGTGGCCGACTCATTGACGACGACGACACCTTTCTTCCGGGTGAATTCCGGCCCAACGTCTTCTTTCCGGTTGTAGACGACCATAAACGGATTTCTTGTTTAGATGACACGGGGTTTGCCCGATATGAGATGGAATCAGACGCAGCTACGACTTGGCTGAGAAGGCGTGGGCAGACGGAGGATGATAGCCTGGACAAGCAGCCAATACAAGCAGTTGAGTTTGAGTCTGGGTCTGAGTCTGAGTCTGACGGTGGGGACAGCTGGGATTTCGTCAAGGCGCTCATAGACGCTGCAGTAAGAAAGACAAGGCCCAGCCATGACGGGGCGAGGATAGAGCGCTGGAGAATGGCTGTCGGCAACACTCATCTTGAGCAAAAATTAAGATTCTGGGGGCAGAGGCTTCTGCAGCGAAAGCGTGTGACAAACAAATGACTGGATGAATTTTTTCGGAAACCATCAAGTATCTTGTTGTAATTTTTGAAAATTTCTCCCAGTCAATACTTTTTCATAGGTAAATGAGTATAGCCACTGTGCGGTTCATCAAAATATTGTGTTTGTATGTACAGTAATGACGAAATTGTCTGCATCGCAATACAGACTTGCTTATATATGATACAACCAAAAATCTGTCCAAACAGTGTAACTGGCTTCATGGCAAAGCTCGAGATATATTACTCCCTACTTGCTGCTGCTCCTCCATAGCCCTTGTCGGCGCCGTGGTCATCACAACCTCCTCCATCAGATCCACTTTGGGAGGTTTATTGAAATAAAATTTCAAGAATAACCTCGAGATAAAATTCGAGCCTTGTGTATCTTTTGTTGTAGTCGGCCCTCTCACTGAATTTTTTTCCGTGGGGTAGCTTTGGATTCGACCATGCTCGTCGGTTTGGTGGTATGTGGTGACATCGTCCCAGCATCGACCGGCAACTTCGATCATGACCCTGAGTTTGGCGCGGCGGTCGGCGAGTGAGCGGTTTCTCGCTATCGAGTTTTGGAATGCCTATATTCAAGGTTAAAAGGAAATTTGGGTTTTGATCCACGGGTGACGATACCTCATTGGATACAACGGGAAGTCCTAGTGCGGCATACTCTTCCATATCAGGTAGAGGCGGCTCTTTGGCCTTGCGCTTCAGAACATTCAGACGGCAAAACGAGTCTAGGGATAAGGTGATTGCATTACGCATCTAAATCATGCATTAGGAGAGTTATGAACTTTGTTGGGAGTGAAGTGAGGCGTTACCGCTACAAGGGTGAGTTGATCTGGTCGTTTTTCCGGTGGGACTCCCCAGAAAAGAATGGTTAGGACTTCATCCAGTGCAGCAATCCGGGGGGGTGCAAAGGACATGTCCTCCAGATTATGAATGTTAAAGAGAAGGGGGTAGACATTATGTTTTTGGGCTTCACCGCATAGGGCCTGTATGTAATCATTCAATATATCGTGTAGAGGAGAAATTGTATGATTGGGAGAGGACGTACTTGGAGTTGACCGACGAGGAGCATGTCTAGACCTTTAAAGGTTTCACCGTCCCATGATGCTTTCAGGATGTCTTTTGGTGTACCGCCCATCCAACTCAACTATACAAAACAACGTGAGAGTTGAGCCAAAGACGACGCGGTGGGAGATGTGATTACCTTTGTTGCCAACGCACGGGATGCTAGAGATCAAAGAATGAGGGTACTGGGGTATGTGGATGCTGCAATAGCAAACTTACACGATGAGGCCTCGACAGCTAAGAAAACGTATGTGGATGCAAGAGAAACCATTAGATAGCCGATGCCAGCACAGACATCCGTGAGTAGTTGGCTATACGGCATTCACAAAATTCAGGATGTTGTTGAACAGTGTAAGTGAAGAGGGATAGGAACGTACAAAATGAGAATATCGGGGTTGGGCCGGAAATCGCCCATTCCCACGCTGCGCAGTACCAGGTTAGTCATCATAGACTATAGCACTCTGATACAACTTACGTGAAGAGGCAGAATCCCGTGAAATAAATGACTTCGCCGACCGTAGCATTGCGTCCATCGGCGTCATTCAGGATGGCATTCTCTTGCCACGTAAAGAGAAAGGAGAACCCCATCCACAGCAAGATGAACCACATGATGATGGTCAAGACTGTAATGCACGAACGATATGAGATTGCTTGAAGCGTGGTGGTTGACAAGGAAAAAAGAGCGAACCAAGAGTCAAGAGACCAAACACTCTCATCAAATGGTGGGCCAGTAGCCGCCAGCGGCAAAACCTGTTGACCATATGGCTCAACCCAGTCATGGCTATCTCTTGGTGAGTATTCCCAGTTCAGAGCCAAGAATGTCATCCATCTTCATACCGCGGGTCAACAGTTTGGTCAATGGTCCGGTCCTGTAATTCGAACGAAGGATAAACAAAAAAATGTTTTGCTAGATCCATATTGGACACACACGCACCGGTGGATGGAGAGTGTCGTGTAGAATACATCGTGCAAAGTTAATATCTAGCATCTTGGTCAAAAACCTCCTATTTCTCGCTCTACAAAAGCCATTCTTCCTTACAATGATGAATACGCCAATGAGACCTATACCGTGAAAAGAATGAAAATAGACCCAGAGTAAAGTGAATACACTCCAACTCACCCGTTATAATGGACATAGTTAAAGTAATAAATGTCGTCAAGCAAAAAGTCACCTAATAGAATTCACTTTTTCCATTGGCACAAAATGTCACCAAAATGCCGCTGAATTTTCCATCAAATTTCGAAGGATCGGAGCTCATGATGTCACACCTTTTGTGGACTTTTTGGACTTTTTGGAATCTTGGATTCTTGGATTCTGGAGATGGAAATTTGGACCAGGGATCTCGAGCATTTTATAAAGACCAAACGTAGATTTACTAGACGGGCATGTCATGAGTTTAACGAGTGCTCTATTCTGGCGGGAGGGGAGATGGAGGCGGGGGTTAATGGCAGTTTCAAGGTTGCGATCTGGAACCAATTTTAGATCTCTTTTTTATTCGAAAGGCAGTGCATAGTACAAAGCAAGGCTGTCAAAGGATAACTACATTGAAATCTAGAACGTGTAGCAAAATTCGCAGCAAGCTTTGAAGTTCAGGCCCTCTTAATGAAAGTAATCCGTCAGTCAGAGATCGTAACCATTGCCCCGGCATCAGCAGCGCAAAGGTTTTCATTCCGCCCGCATTACTGGCTGGGACATCCAAGTACTGGGCCAGCCGGAGTTTTGCCCCATCGATGGCTTCAGACATGATTTTGGTGCCGTCTTCGACAGCGTGAAGAGAGTCTTTGGCGCACCGCCCTGTGGTGCCACCACTAGATCTCAGAGTACAGAAACTCGCTCTGGTCAAAAATCGCGTACCCGATCACGTCCACATTAAAGGTGACAACCTTGGTGGAAAGGGGCGCTGACGTTCTCTGCAAGTCCTTGGTTGCTTGGGATTGCTTTTCAATCCACTCAAATCTCATGGTTCCGAATGTTTGGTCAAAATGGTTGAGCAGAGGCCCAAAGCGGGTCACCAGCAACTTCCGTTCGGTGCAAGACGGCAATGGAGTGTATCGGATCGCACTCCAAAAGTCGTACAGTACGGCCTTTGCGAAGTGCAGGCCTCTGTCCTGGCACTGCTCGGTGGCAAAGACTGTAGCAGCGTCCTCCAATTCCGCGGGTGTTTCCACCTTGAAAAATTCCTGGATTTGGCCGAGTACCGCTAGCTAACATTCCACCCTGCTTGCCACATTTGTAGTAGATATTTGAATGTAACAAAGTCAATAGTTTTATATTTACCTTGCCCTAATAGAAAAATTGCACCGAAGCAACCGGGTCAGCTTCCACGAGAAGGAATGTGCAAGTAGTTCCGAACGAATTAAACGAGCATACAAGAATTCCCTCTTTTCTTCCTACGTTTCTATGTGACACTCGTTTTACTCCGTTGCCTACCATCCGGATGCGGTGACAACATCAACGGCCTGTCGGGACGTGCGGGCTCGGGCTCGAACTTCCACGCGCATCCCGCCTAAATTGAGGTGTCGCGGACATACTTGGCGATATAGACTTCCAACGCAGCCAAATGACATTTGTTGGGGGAGCGATGGATTGCTCTCCCCTGTAAAAAGACATCAGCCAGAGTTAAACGCCGACAACGTTTGCTTGACTTACCAGAAGCGCGGCCCTCTCTTTGGCCTGAATCGTGACATGGGGTGGAAGGAAAAGAGACGACGGGCAAACTCGTGGAGGTTGAGGTTGATGATGACCCCAGCATCAGCGACGTTTTTGCCTTGGAGATATATCATGCCAGGTGAATTAGGATCTTATTCTGATGAAAAGACACTGTCTCATCGTACCCTGCGTTTCAAGACGGACCGCAGCTCCACAATCACAGACTTCATGTGGGAGATGAACGGGTCATAGAGGGGAGTGCCATTGCTGACGGGTTTGTCGGCGGCGACGACGGTCAATGCCGCATGGACCATCAGCTCCGACGTATATGACGTCGTATACGGATCGAAAACAATGGCCTTTGCAATCTTCCGCGCCTTCTTCTTCAGGGCGGACGTGAGTTCGGGGGCAGGTCGGGTTAGAGCAAGTTGCAGTTGGAGAACAATGCCGCTCGTTGGATGGCCGGACCTCGAAGTCCGCCAATGCCTATATCATCAAGCTCTCAGTTAGTTATCAGTACCTAAAAAAGTCTCACTCCACGAGACTCACCTCTAAAACAACTGCACACTTGCGCGGTTGGTACGCCCTGTGGCGGGTGAATCCCCAACGTCGTTGGCAATATGCCTCGAGGTTGGGGGCCTCAGACAAGTAAGTCTTGTCGTCAATAATGGCTCTAACCGTCATGACGTGCCGTTCGAATTCGGCTTGCGATGACATCTTTGCGAAGAAGGGTTAGGCTCATTTTGACGAGCCCGGCTCTCCGCGGCCTCGTTTAAGATCTCGGTCGCCAACCTCTCGATATTTTCCGTAATGATGACAATCATTGGGGCTGAGTCTGCGGGTGGCTTTATAAACGGAGTTGCGGTTGCTGAAGAACTTGCGGTCCGCAGGACCGCTTCTCCATGCCACGCCATGATGCCTCTGCATCAACCGCACGGAGGGCTGCCCGTCGCGGCCCTCATCGCACTCCTGCCAGACCTGCGTGCACACGTGTGGTGAGTTATGGGGGCATGAATGTGCATTAACGGTTGCATGCATACCTCCGCGACGGTCTTCAGAGTGCGATCCATTCTTAAGCCGTCAATGGCGGGAGGAGTAGTGGTGGTGCTCTCATGATGAACTTGTCCAACCGGCGATTGTTGGATGGCGGGGCACGGAGACCTTTGAGTGGCAGGTCCTTGATCTTCGCAATCTGTCTGGGGGCAGACTCTCCTGGCATCAGGACGTTTTTCGAACCAGGTCAGATTCGAAGAGGTGGTCGTAGAAAAAAGTAGCATAGCGTAAATTCTTGGTCTTAAATGTTGGATCTTAGGATGGGTCTGGGTACTTGTCCTTTCTTGAACACTACCATTATTTTCCCCATATCTTTGAGCAGGGTAGCGTCGATTACTAAAGCGTTTTCCCTTGCCCGATCTTCCCGATCTACTGGGTGTAGCAAGTCTTTGCCACTAGATCGGTCTGCAAGAAGTATAGTAAGTATGGATACAGAGAGAAAGGTAATAGTAAAACTCACACTTCATACCCAATGATCTTGCAACACTTTACTTCTTAGATCTCCGGTCCCAAGTTCCAACAAACTTTTTTTCGTCTGGATCTACGGTACGGTCACCCTGACGGTCACCGCCGTACTGCGCGGTAATTTGGCCCAAAGCTGCCGCCAAGTCTGCCAAGAGAGTGGCCTGCCAATCTCAGGAGCGATCTGCAGATCAATCTACAAGAAAAGGCGTCACGGAAAAGTCGAGTATCAACTGGCCGCTGTCTCTTCACCACGTCAACAACTTGGCAGTTGGTAAACAAGAGCCGCCCTCCTCGTTTTGAGGACGTTCCCAAATGCGACTGGTCAACCCTCATGACCCAGCTTCTGATCAACACCGTGCGTACCCAGACCCAGACCGGTAATATTATTGGAGGATCCCCCAAGAAGCAAGGATGGCAAGCCATGGCGAATGCATTCATCGGCAAATTGAACCAGAGCCAGGTAAAGCAGAAGTGGCAACTGGTACGTACACTTTGAATTTGCAACTATCCTTTTATTGACTCCATGGTTCCTTTTCAGCTGAAACGCCAATACAAAACAGTCCATGCCATCAAGAGCAACTCGGAACTGGGCTGGGACGAAGAAACCAAGAGGCAACTTGTGATGATCGCACATTGGAAGAATACGTTGCGGTAACATTGAAATCTTCTCAAATTCCTCCATCATCTGGCATTTATGCAGAATTTCATTTAAGGCTCACAAAGATGCCGGCCTGTGGAGGGATCGAACTTTTGAGTGGTATAATGATCTTCTGGCGCGATTCCAAACTTACCTCGCGAAGTTCGAGGCGATACTTGGGGAAGAAATATGGCATGTGATGAGGTCCTGACTGACAAGCTCAAGGCTGGGTCGGTAGATGAGTGGGCCGGAACCGTGCGCAACAACGTTACCTTAATGAGGGTATGGGGACGGGTATGCTCCCAACGGTAATAGCTTGACCGTCAACAACCATGAACACTTCCTGCTTCATACCAGCGGGATTGAACTAAGGGAATGGTTTCCAAATCGGCAGTCAGCTATCGATTCGTTCTGCTAGGACTGTTGCAATTGCAAATCAAAATCCCCATCTCCCAGCTTGCTGAAAAGGCGGATGTTGGTGGGACACAAGGGGTGATCTCCTTGTTTGTGGAGAGGCTCGAGGTCAAGGCCTGCTGATTGAAGTTTGCTACAATACAATCAGTGGGCCCACAGTTAAGTCTCCGAATACTGTACTTTCTGGTTCTTGATGTAAGTATTATTCTCGACGCTCCCTGTTTTGAGTTCTAAATCCTTTTTGGCAGCAAAATCTAGAATGTGCGGCACGGGCTGGACGCTGGCCCGACCTACAGAACATGGACCTCTTGAACCTGATCAAGATGACCCTTATCTGCAACGATCGCATCCCCCACACCCCTCAAACAACATTTGCGCTTGCGGTCCTCCAAAAAGTGCGAAGTCTGCCAACTGCTCGTTCCATCAGAGTTGCAGATGGGGAAAAATTTGAAGTTTCAGATTGGAACGCCTCTAACTTCATCTTCCGACCTGCCGCAGCCCCTGTCCAAAACACCGCCCCACCTCCACCTGCCAACCAGCCCAGTGTAAAACACTTCTGGACTACAGCCATCCCGCCAGCTGCTTCCCACTCACCGCGCAAGCGAACCACTACCCAACAATTCCTCAATTTCCTGGACTTGCAACCGGAGGACATCACGCGACAGACCATGAATGGCAACGAGCATAGCCTGCTGCTGCATCTGCAATTTCAGCTGAACCTGCCGCGCGAAGGCAATGATGATACCATGCAGAGCTATCCGCTCTTCTTGACCCTTCTTTCTAATGCAGCAGTGGCAGGCCTAGGCCCTGATGCCAGAAAATTGAGTATCGGATACAAGCCGTTCCCGACAATCGACAAAAAATGGGTCACGGAATTGCGGACGAAGCTGCAGGACCCTTCCACCCCGGATGACGTGAAGTTGAAAGTTCAATTCAGATCCTTAGACACAATCGAGACCATTGTGACGGACACATTGACCTCCTTCGAGACCTCTTTTACCGAACAAGTGTTTGACGCTCTGTACTCCATGGACATGACCTTTAAAAAAAAGCGCTTCCACTACTTGCTCAATCTGGCTTCTCTTCTTATTGCAGACTTCAGACCACGCACAGAAGAAGCCAATACTCTAAAATCCCACTTTTCGACATGATATCCCCAGACAGGTTGTGTGCACATCCTTACACCACAGTCTGCGCATCTTTGGTACCGTCGCTACCGGTTTTATCGCATCTGCCGCTCCAATCGCCTTTACCACCTCGAACCACCCGGCAAAGCGATCTTGGCGCTCAGGATTGCAGCTATAAAGGGTGCCGTTT
The DNA here is from genome assembly GCA_025602905.1 of Phlyctochytrium arcticum. Lineage (NCBI taxonomy): Eukaryota > Fungi > Chytridiomycota > Chytridiomycetes > Chytridiales > Chytridiaceae > Phlyctochytrium > Phlyctochytrium arcticum. The sequence continues at coordinate 45,090 of JAHLKI010000051.1, forward strand.
GGCGGGCACCAGAACTATTCTCAGAAGACTGGTCCCAACGCTTTCCCAAAGCAGTTTTACCCTCCAGTTACATGGATGCCCTTTTCGCGTTGGAGAGACTGGAACTGCAGTGACGTGTGCATACTGAAAGGATTGCGGAAGTATGCAAGCGCGAGAAGAAGCTCTAAAGAATCATACAAGAATCAAACATGATTGAGTTGCTATTTCTCAAAGGCTTTAATGCTGGTTTGTGACGCTCTTCTGTTTGTTTATCTTTCGCTCATGTACTTATTGTATTGTATCTAATAAAACTAAAGTATCTCTTGACTATTCTCACTATCCGTCATGACTTCAACAGCTGCTGACCTTACCAATTACATCCATCTATTTGGGTAAAGCCATTTGGAATAGTGGCGTTTGGCTAAAGGAGAAGAAAAGGCAACATGGCCGGTTGCAAGTTCAACCAATACTCCGGCTTCCACCAGTATATTGAGGTGGGCCTCGGCCGATACATCTAGAGCCGGTTTTTGTACGCCCTCCGGCAAATGAAGAAAACATTGCACTAGAAACGCTTCCAAGGCTTCATTCACCGGAGGTATGTGATTCCCTCCAAAGCACCGATCCAGCGCCCCTGTAAGATTTTGTGAAAAAAAGCTCTGCAGTAGTTTCGTTTCCGACGGCAGCTGTCCGTGGTTCCGGCCGCATCCTGCTAAAGCATCGATCGAACCCCGGAGCGCACCAATTAGTCCGTTGCACGCATTAATGATGACTTGCTCAAGTATGACAGACTGTCTGTCAACGCGGAGACCAACAGGTGCGGGTGCTCTGAGCAAAAGGCGTGCCTCATCGAATGAAAGTCGAAAATCGTCCGGCCCAATCCGGCTATACGAGCGAAGCTCAGGAGGAATCAATTGCGAATTTTCCCGGAGGTTTGTTGCTGATATCACCACTTTCGCACCCATGCTCTGAGACATCTGCCTTTCAAAGAGAGCTGTCCACGATTGAGAATCTCTGTACTGTGCTTGAGCATCATCCATCCAAATAATACAGGGGTTGTTGGGGCCGAACGAATGCTCACGGTTGTTGGAGTCGATAACTTTGTTTTGAGCCAAATTCTTGAGAAAGTTTTGGAAATCAAATGTTCCCCACAAACACGAAACGTAAATGCAGTTTGACATTCGTCGCGAAAGCAAGTGAAAAAGGGACTTCTTGCCCGCACGGACTTGCGAGAATACGGGCACAATATCATAATACTTGAGAAGACCACAAAGCTTATCCACCAATTCAACACGAGGAAGAAAGGGTTCCGGTTGCGGTGAAATGGTGGGGGTTGCTGCTTCCGGTTGCGGTGAAATAGTTGGGGTTTCTGTAATATGTATGAGTTAAAATTATGACATATAAGCAAGCGGCATTGGCTCTCCTTTGCCCGGTACTGCCAGACACTTACCACTCGTCGCTGCCAAGACATGCTCCCGCACTACAATCATCAGGGGGGCCTCGCGGGTTGTCTGTAACGTCCCTACCGTCTTGCCTACACCTAAAGCGCACTTGGCAATAACGTCTGCCTTGCTTGCATAGACGAGCAGACGTTTGGGGGAAACGGCATCAAGACGCTTGGGCGACTGCTTCTTCACTGCCAATTTCAGGTCCGTAATATCCGCATTGATATCGAGATTAACATCAGCAACTGATACTCCCGGGACGGCATCGCCACTCGCATCAACAAGTTGGTACCAGACTTTTTCCGTGATGGGAGTAGCCAATTCTGCCATTTCTGAAGGATGCCAAGCCAACTTTCCCACCCAAGTCCGTTTGTCACGTTTTGGCAGGTGGCTTATGTTGAGGCTTGTCTGTGGCTTGCGTCTGAGACTCTGGATCACTCCGATTCAGCAATTCCAACATTTTCAACATCAACAAATACAAGGATGAGCAACCTCGGGATACGGGCAGTGTGCTTGGCACAAAGGTCAATGTGCCAAACTGGTGCATGGACAAGAATTCCGGCGGGATCGTATTCCTTGCCAATACACACTCTCGGATCTACCAGGTCAGTTTTCCTGACTGAGAGAGGGTTTAAGAACGGGTAACCAACCTGCCCCGCAGTGCAAGAACACTCACATCGTCAACCAAACCATCATCACCCGACACGCCAAACACCCCTGACTCATCTGCCACCTCTCTGAAACTGCAACCTGCTCCCCCAAAGTTGGAACCACCAAAAGATCTCGCGGGCAAGCTCCGCAACTATGTGCAACAGGGCAAGCAGATGATGCGCCAGTTCTGGGAAGGCTCGAAAGAGTATGTCAAGGAAACCAAGCAGGCCAAGGAACTCAAGCGGAGAAAGACTGTGGATGGATATGAGTGGACTCGGCAAGAGTACTTTTTGGTATGGAACACGTCATGGTGGTAGACGGGAATCCCAGGCTTATGACTGGACATGCAGGTTAAAAGGAACGATCAAGATTTTTGGCGGGCATTGCCCTTTATGTTTTGCGTTGTGTTTTTGGGCGAGGCTATACCCTTTCTTTTAATTCGTGGAATTGTTCCTAGCACATGCATGACGGTCGAACAGCTGGTAAGTTCCACTCGATACACTCTACCCCTGTCTTCAAACTTACAAGAAGACATCAGGAAAAGCGCTGGCGACGCTTGCACGAAGCCCGGGTCAAGATCTCGGCGAATGCCATTCAGAGCGTCAATGATGGGGAAGCGGTGGGTGTGACCAACGTGCGTGTTATATCATACTTTGCACCCTCTTCCCTTACAAAATTTTGTTAACTTCTCACTGACGCTCTTGGGTTTCTTTACAGGTGCAGGCACCTGCCTTTCTCTCGGACGATTTCGTCATACATCTGGCATACACGCAACCTCAATACTTTCACCTTGAAAACCTGAGTTTTGCACAGCTTCGCGAGTACAACAAATTTCTCGGCATTTGGCGAACAGGGCCCGCGCCCTACTTGCGCCGAGTGCTCCGGAAGCATATAGAATACGTCAAAGGGGACGACCTTCTGTTGCAAAAGGAGGGCCTGGACAAACTCACCACTATTGAGTTAAAGTGGGCTATGGAAGCTCGCGGACTGTAAGTCGCCTTTCTCTATTCCAATGTTTTTCCTTCTAAGTTCGTAATCAAACAGCCCATCTACGGATGCTACGCCTGCGCAGATGCGAAAGGATTTGGCTGCATGGCTAAAGTTGCATTTGAACGACGATCCCGCCGTTCCGTTCCCCCTTGTCTTCTTTACTGCTATTCTCCGCACCGGACTCCATGGAGCGATGCAGCAAGAGACTGGGACACCAGCAACGTTGAGTGCTTCAAGTGACCGTGCTGTTTTGGCTGCAGACGGCGAGAAAGTTGCGGCCGTATCAGGAGGTGCCTAGAATGGGTTTTGGTACTCTGTGCGAACTGATCTCACTATATGTAAATTACATCACATATTTAAGCATAGAAGGGGATGGAACAGCCTATTTACAGTTTCAACTAGCTTTACGTAACAACTCGTTGTACTTGGCAATGTGTGCGGAATGGGTGTGTCAGAACAAATATTTCACAAAGAAGAGAAGCCCCACTGCCATTGGCGCTCTCTCACGTGCGGAAATAATTTGGTGGTACTAGTCTTCATCTTCCAAGGATTTGCGAACCAATCGCTGAACTTTCCGTTTAAACTCTTTGGGATTCTCACGCATTTGTTTCTATCAAGAAAAACTGTCAGTCGGCCATAGCTACGATTTTCCACACATCAACATAATCCTACCGCTGCGTCGATGTTGGCGGGTGATTCGTCGTTCGGGCTTGACAGCATACTTATGACTGAGATGACAATGGACTCTACAGTGTGGACCGGCGACCACCGCTCGTTGGCAGTTTCGTAGCCCCACTTATCATCCCCTACAGACGCGTATTAGGAGAATGTCATGGGTAGAGTAACAAAAGTCCCATACCTGGCGGGTGCAAAATTGATATGCAAACCTCGCCACTGTCGTAGACATTAGGGTGCCAAATATCCGTCAGAAACTTCATTTTTGGGGGCATTTGAGGGTAGTTGGTGGGAAAGGACAGCCGGGCTTTGAAGAAGCCCCCTTCACTATACAGCAGGTGTCAGTGGGATACTCGAAAGGGTTGTTCCCCTCTGATTCAACATACAACAAAGTTCCTTCTGGTCCGACAATCATGACATCCCTGCAATCCGCAGTCGGGCTGGTTAGAGGTGCACCTATGCTGGGTAACAGACGGCAAACGCACCACTCATAAATATTGTCCTCCGCAAGACCTGCCGAGAAACCTTCTACTGGACGCTTGAGAAGCTCTGTTTGGGAGAGAGGGGACAGGCGTGAGAATGACGATTTCAACTGGGGATTTGGACAGAGCCATGGTACATAATGACACGGTGGGAGGGAGTTGGGAGAAAACGCACCTTTCAACTGTCGCTGTAAAAGCAGCGCCGACTGAGTCTCTGGGGCTGCCATTGCGTTACTGAACAATTTGCCAAAAGAATTTTGTTTGCCGAGATTGGGAAAAGACGTCTCTGTCTCGACTCTCGAGAACGCAATTAATATGTCTCGAAAGAGCGAAATGAGACGCGTCCCTGAGACATGAGACGTGCCAGAGACGTGCTGGAGACCGGGGAGACCTGAGACACCTGTCAAATTTTGACACCGCTGTCATCCGCACCCCCTGTCCCGCCGTTCATATAAGCGTCGACCTCCACACCGCCCAAAATACCGCCAATGTCTGGGATGAATGTTCTTCAACGTGCCCGAGCTATTGGAATAGTTCCACGCGCGCGCGAGTGCGGTGGATCAAGACCTTCGCCACTTTGGGAAGCGATCCCCACCGAAGACGAATACGCAGAGTTGGAAGACCACGAGAAGTTGTTGGTCGAAGAACCATGGTCTGTCCTGCCGCCCCGGCCGGTAGAGAGTCAAGAGGGCCTCGCCTACGATGTCGTCGTGCAACCACTCGACTACCTTCAAGCCTATTGCCGCCTCGCTGCCCTATACGAACAGTACGACTATCCCGTCTTCACTGCGATACCACTACGCAAGACGCACATTCAGTCGTATGTTCGTATCGACACCAAGATTCCGTGTTCTTCATGTCCTGGGAATGAGCGCGAGACAAATAGGAAGTGAGTTGCCCCGACAAGTCCAAGCAAGCTACGTCGAGCACCACTTGGACCAAGTGCGCGCGGCCGCGAATGTCGTGGTGATTGACCCCAATAAAAGAGACTTGCTCTTTTGCCGGGATCATCTTCACGACACCACGATGCGATACACGGCGAATCAGCGCGCCCACAAGACCAAGACGAGGGCGACGAGGAAGCATCTGCGGTATTGATCGACCTCGAGCGTACGCAGTTTCAAGGTCTGCGGAATGGCCGACGGCGCATCCCCACCAACGACATAATTACATATTCCAGCGGGCTCTGGATCGCCCATGTCACCGGAGACGTGGTGTGGGGGGACGACAGACCACAGCGCGATGCAGGGGCACGGCTCGTCGGCCGCAACACCCGACGGAAGCCCCCATCTTTGTTGTACAAGGGGCCTTTTCCGAGGAAGATCTTGCGTTAGCTGTGGGGAAGCCATTGTGATGGACCGTCATCCGGCTTGCAAGTACAGTATGATATCTGGGTGAAGTTCTTTGAGCCTGATTTTTGGTCCTCAACTGCTCCTCCGTACATTGGAGACTAAATCAGTAAATGCGACGCCCTAGCATCAATGTTATAGGAGAAAACATTGGTTTTACGGTTGATCATCCCCCGTGACAGCCATTAGTCCTTGCCCCCCTATGAAAACAGTATCAGAGGTCTCCTGGGTTCATCCATCTTGTCCTGTTGCTCCCAAAGGTACTTCTGTATTTCGACTTATCATTTTATCTTGTGCCTTTCGTTGAGATTTCCCACGGCTTCCCAGAACTCAGCTGCTGATTTCAACCAATTCGACTCAGAAGTTCATAAGCCCAAGGTGTGTGGCTACAATGAATTGCAGCCATTTCAGTGCGCGGCCTTAGTCAAAAGTAACCACAGAACTGGTTCCCATCATAGCTCGCTACCCAGACAGAAATTCAAAATTCTGTCTAAGGATCTTCATCGTCTTGATGAGAGCTCGCTGCTCACTTTTTAGCTTGAAATTTCAACAGAAACTGACATCGTTAACGATAATACATGCTTTTACTAATTGAGAGAGCAGGTGTACAAAACGCGACGAAAACATTTACTAGTAAAATGGCTAATGCTGGAGTCCACCCTTAACGGATGTGAATCAATAAAATCAAAGGCGTCGGATTTTTCAATGACATTATCGGGACAAACCTATATCAGATCAAGTCGACAGTTCTGGCACCCGCATGTAGTTTCGACTGTCAGAACGTTATTTTTCTGCACCCACCTGATGTTATCCTGGCAGAAAGTCTTCGAAGTGGAGTGTAGACGGTCTCTTTACTTCAAAAAGACCAAGTTATCAACATGATTCACTGCGTTCGCTAAAGCGTTTCTTGTGTTAGGTTTCAGGATTTGAGGGGCGCAACTGCCAACATGATTTACTGCGCTCGCTCAAGCCATTTCTTCTGTGTGTTTCAGAGTTTGATGTTTGGAAAAAAACATCCCTCGACATTCGCACGCATTACGAGTGTGGTCTTCAGGAGTCTTAGATCAGCCATGCATCCGGTAGATGCTTATACGGAGTGCAGACTTCCACAAACATGATTGCGCTCGCTAAAGCTGTCGCCGTCCGGGATTTTGGAACAGCAGCCTTTCACAAACATGATTGCGCTCGCTCAAGCTGTCGTCGTCCCGGTTTTGAAAAGGGATTGCGTTATGGCACACCAGACATCTAGATCGAAAAAGTTTATAAAGCCATGATGTGCCAACTTCTCCCTGCACGCGGACATCTGGCCTCCCACCTTCCAATTAGTCATGCTGCTCCTGAAGTACATCATCGTGGTGACCACCGCAATACTGTCGGCATCAGCTCAGACAACCTCCTCGTCAGCAAAGGCATCTACCACCAAATCATTGGGCAAGACATCATCACTCAGCAGGACATCGGTAGCGCCAACTCAAACCGGTACAAAGTCACCTTCCGCACCACAACCGACCGGTTCTCCCAGCGCGAAGAAAGAAACTCGCAAACTTAGTGAAGATGTTGAATTAGCACTTTTGAAGGATGTGCGTGAGAAAATGACATTCCTGCCGTACATGGCCGAGGAGCGCGTCTTTGTCGCGCAGCAACGACAAGAGACTCTCAATGTGTATGCGCACGTGGAGGAAAAATCAAAAACTGTACGTATCTGGATGACTTTAGTGTTGCGCAAAAGACGGCCATACTAAACTATCTTTGCTTTCTTCAGACGGCGTAGATGCCATTGCGAGCTTCAGCGATATTCTTAAAAATGCTGCAAACATGACCAACAAGGACTTCAATTATGCCATGGCCAGACATGCCCTTTCACTCCGGGATTTGCACACCGACTTTACCATCGGCGGCCAGATTAGCTGCTACACGCTGGGAACCCCCTTCAATTTGACTTTGTGACGAGTGACGATATCGTCATGAACCCGCAAGTCGTCGTCCGTTCCGTTTCCCAAGATCCAGAGTACAACGCACTGTTTCCGCCCGAGGCGTTCGCCATCAAGCCAGGAGATCTTCTGGACACAATTGACGGCAAGTCCTTTCGGGACTACTGGATCTCAGTGCAAAATATGACGGGCGGAGCAAATCAGTTTGGCGGATATCGACGGACCTTGAATATGCTATCGAGACAATTCACAGACACTTATCCACTGCCGAGCAATAACGAAATCGAGTTTGGGTTTCGGCAGGCAACGGGAAAATCCACCATTGTGAAAGTTCCTTACGTTGCTCAGGGGGACCGCGAGTGTATCAGAAACGCGCCAAAAGAACGAGATACACCCCCCCCCCCTCTTCCTCCACCAAATCCCAAGGGCACCAAGTCAAGACTCCCCCCCGCTCAGATCTTTCCCGGCCGCTTTGACAAATACAAGTACCAGGCAACCGAGTCAGCCATCGTGTCTCACACAACATACAAGGCCAAGGACTTTACAATGGGTGTTATACGTTTGGATAGCTTTGACGACCAAGACTTATCGCCTTTCGAGGTCATTAATGTCATTAGGACTCTGTTGACCGACACTCTGAGCAACACAGATGGAATCTTGTTCGACGTGCGCGCGAATAATGGCGGCGACGGTCTCATTTCGGACGGCATTTCTCAGTGGTTTACAGGAATGACCGTGCCCCCGAAAGGTCGTAACATCAATCATCCAACCAACCGCATTATGTTTGGAAACCAGAGTGTCGCCTTGGACCAGTTTCGAGGAGAGCGCTTGGCGTTACAAAATGCTGCGCCTACGGACAAGTTTACCAAGACAGTAGATTTCGATCCGGTTGATGCTATTAACATGGACGGCCATGCCTACCTTAAACCTGTTGCCGTGTTAACCGACGGGCTGTGCTACTCGGCCGGTGATTTCTTCTGCGCCGGGATGCAAGATAACGGTGCGGCCATGATTTTCGGGGAAGACCCACAAACGGGAGCCGGCGGGGCTAACGTGCTTGACCATGCCACTTTCTTGCGAGAGTTGGCTCCCGCCATCTTCAAGCCACTCCCTTTCGAGGGATCCCTTGGTAAAGATGCAAACAACAAGACAATTCCGATACCCGGTACCAGCGGAATGAGGGTCGCTAGTCAGCAAGATGTGAGGATTGGTCGAAATGCTGATAAGATTCTGGAAGATACGGGGGTCTTGGTGGACGAAGTCATTCGGCAAATAGCAGCCGAATTTACGCAAACACAAGGACAAGTGTTTCCTCAATTCGAACATATTGCCATGCGTCTCAAACAGCAGGCTGTCAAGGACGGCCGTTCACAGCTCCAATTTCAGTCACCTTTTGGCTTGCGCTTCCTTACCAACTTCACCATTCCGTTCAATGCAAGCGGCTTTGACCGAATCGAGGTCCGTGATTCAAAGGGTACCCTGATTGTTGATCAAAAGTGCTCAACGGAGAGTGAAGGGTGCAAAGGAGATTTGACGTCCTTCAAAAAGCCTGCTTTCGGATGGGACCGATACAACATCATTGGATTCAAGGGGTCCCAGAAAATCATGACGACCAAACGGCCTATTGTGATGCTTCCCGAAATGAGCGAGCTTCCGGACATTGCGGCCGGGAAATCCATTACGAATCCTCCATTGGTGATCCTCAACTATGACAATAATGCTGGTGAGAATATCGCTGCACCTCAAGATGGATGGCAAAAGAGCCAGGATGGCACGCTCAGTATCCGCCCTACAACCATCGACCGCGTCAACGCCCGAGGATTCTTTCCTTTCAAAGTAGGGAAAGGCGCTACCCTCAACTTCAAGGCAAACGTTGAAGTGAAGACTCCCGCAGATGTGCCTACACCACTTGCAATGAAACTTTTCCGCTACGATCCTACGACCGGCATTGTCTCCAACGGCGACTTGTTCGTGGACGAAGAGACTTCTTTCACCGACAAAGTAAATTTCACTGTGAAGAACATGACACTTTTCGACTCTGGATTCGCCCTTCTGAGCATTGAGTTCACATGTCCGGAGATTAAAACCAATGTTGACCGATCTGCTGTAATTAGTAACTTGATAGTGTCAGGATAGATTATATAGAATCCAAAGAGGTATTCTTTGTAAATATGTGCAAAAAAATATCGTTTTTCATCAATTGCCATTCTCTTCTGGGCTACTGATTCGTACTGCGCGTATGGCAAAGGTTTAGGTGTTAGCGGGTACCGAGGCCCTGCCAATAAAAATCGTAAATAAGGCGAACGTGGGTGAGGAATATATGTTCGCAGTCTTCAATATTCCAGGATGTGCTTGGAAAGTCCACGGGTGAAGATATCAGGCAGGTCCGTTGGTTACATAGTCTTGGATACGCCCGGATCTGTCCGGTGCCTGAGGCTTTTACCCCCCGAAGATATATCTTCAGCGTAGATATACTACCGGGGCCCGGCCTGAATACATAACCTAGGGGCCAGTGGGCCCGGAGCTGGGAGCCTGGGACTCTGGGTCGGAGTCTGGGAGACTGTGGGAGTCAAATCTCATTAAGCTGCATGCGGGGGAAATGGCGCAGCTGCTTACGCGGGCTGGTTTACCGTTTCCGCCGGATTTCGAGAAAGTTTTTGCCAAATCCAAGGCTCGTAATTATAAGAAAAGGCTTTTAGATCAGCTGTGATATTATCCACCATCAATGGCGCCTTGCTCACAGGGACCTTTGGGCCCGAAGACTGCAGAGTCTGTGACCAGATATCTGCGCTCCAGCGAGGATGATCTTTCAACAAAGGTGGCATTTGCCGCCGAGGTCTGGGGTTCCAACAACATTTTTATACCTGGGAAGCGAGAGCTTCTACTAGAGTGGGTACTGCTCGAGCTGACTCCATTTGCCAACTCGGGAGCAAAGGGATCGGCAAAACGGTATGATTTTGATGTGGGTCTACTCCATTATTGTGACCTCACGCCTTTGTTTATAGTGCGGAGACGATCATCAAACCTCACCTTCAAATTGATTTGTGGAAATTTGCCGAGCAGGTCATCAGCGCATTTGCGGCCCAGATCAAGGCGTCCACCACGCATTCGCTTGCCGGGGGCCACGTCAAAGGGTTTAGCCATGGCACGGCTGTCGCAACAACCCTCTCTGTTTCGTCAAGGGTCAAAATGGGGGAAGTGTTCTTGGCTGTTCTCAAGGACATCATACCATCTGATAATAGTTCAGCCGAAATCCTTCATCTGTGTCACGCCTCATTGCGGAGTCTTGCAGGTCATCTTCCCTCTGTTTTGCACCCCACGCTGGATCTGTGGGTGAATCTGGCCGAGGGAGCACTTGGAGTACTTGGAAAACTAGGGATGGATGTGCCCCAAAAAGTGCTGGAAATCATTCGGGAATTGACGCAGACTATTCTATACCACTTGAAACGTTCGGCGGATCAATCTCCCAACCGCCGGAAAACATTTGCAACCATAGTCAGCCGGCTGTTACTTCCACTACTGGCTTTGATCGATCAAATGACATCTGAGCCCTCTGAACTAGAATCATCACCAACCGTAGCGAAGCTACTTGAAGTGACACGTACCATCATCAATACCACAATCTTTCACCCTGAACATTTCCCAGAATTTTTCAATGTGCTTCACCAACTATCGCTGCCGGGCATCGAACATGACAAGATAGGATATCCCAAACAACTGTTAGACAGGCTGTTTGCCTCCTACATCTCACCTGGAGAATCATCTGTCGCAATCAAGATGACCCCGTATGTCTTTGATCTCTACATTGAAGTTACAAACAAGCTTTCCAATCCTCCCGCATTGATCAAGAAATCCCAATTCGATTTCTTTATGGTATTGCACATTTTTTTCTCAGAACAACTCGACAAAGCATTAGCAACAAACAAGTCTTTAAGCCATAGCCCAGTAGCGGAAACATTTTTGGCGGGCATCGCCCAACTGCTCGAACTATTGCAAAGGGCCGACGTGTATCAAATCACAAATGACGAAACCTCAAAGCGGCAGCTGGAAGCATTGACTCAGTCGAACCGGCGATACGTGGAATTGATCAATATTCTTCCATCGTCCCAACACGCGTCAATTATGGGTGGATGGAGAACGCTCTTGCTCATTGACTATACCATCATGGAATCTGTACTTCCAGAAATTTGGAGTACAATTCTTTCTTGTGACGAGAAGGCCGCACAGACGCAGGCTGAAATGCTGCTGTCGGAATTATTGCGCACATTCACCAAATCGAGAAGATTGGACTTTCTATTGGAATGCTTATTCGAAAAGTTTCGGGAATTGCATACTTCGCGCCCCGAGCAACAATTTAGCTGGAATTTATTCGCAAAGTCCTTTCTGGAGACATTCAAGCTTTCCATTCGCAGCCTCCTCTCCGCACAAGTTATCGCCCTTCTGCGTCTCGTCAAAGAAGAGCTGCAAGTTCATTTCATGAAGAAAGACTCACCAGTTTCGCCCGTGGCAGTCACCAAAAAGCGCAAGACATCAAGCAAGAAGAGTAGTACGGTCAAACCCGGCCTCGATGCCAATTTCCCCGTCTACCTGCTTTCCACCATCATCGAAAACGCAAACATCACCTCAGGTCAAGAAAATGCATTCAATGACATCCTGCAAGAGCTGCACAACAATTTTATACAACCATCTCTGTTTGAGCAGAGCATCTACGGATCACGGCTAGTCGTTCCAGCGTTATCGTTACTTTTATCCATGCTCAACTCATCCTCGAAATACTGGACACAGTGCGTCACCACGACGTGGGTGGAGCAAATCATGCAGGTTTTGGAAAGTTCTAGCGATCCTCAAGTTTCCTATCTCCGCACCAAAGTGCTTTTGTCGCATGTGGACCGCGTGGCTAGTTCCTGTGTCGACCCACGCGCGGATGAGGGTTGCGTAAGGCTCGTGCAGAGTATTCTGAAGCAAAATCAAGAGTTGTCTTTGGCTGCTGGAGAAGAGGATGCAGTGTGGGATTGCAGAATTGTGACGCTGAGCGTCAAGAATTTGCACATTGCCATATGGTTTGCTTTGGCAACTCACTTGATTGCCGTCGCGCGGTTGGCACGTGAAACGGAGCTGGCAACTATTACATCCGCGCTCGTTGCCACCTTTGAGTTGCCTTACAATGCAACTGTTGAAGATGCCGTACTGACCAAGCAATGTGTTTCACACCAACTCTTGCGCAGTGCACCATTTTTGGAAATTAGATCGATTCGAGATGCACTACTGCCGTTAATGGCCAAAAGGATCTGTGCCATCTTATCTCCTTTGGCTCAGCAATGCGGATTACAAAAGCTTGCAACATGTATGAAAGCGGACGTGGACCCATCGACTTTGCGAAACCTTCGTCAGGGCATTGTAGAAGCATTTGAAGCAGGCACGTCAACGCATCAAAACCTGGAAAATTTCAAGACCTCCGTGGTCACTCTTAGCGCGCTGTTGGATGTTTTGTCATCGTTGCCTCCCGCATATTACCGCGCTGCTGATAAGGATATGGTTTTGACCATTCTACCCCTTCTGGAAGTGTTGGCTCACAAGAATGATAGTCACTGTTCGTTGTTGACGGCATCGCGCAGTCTGACATACCGATTGATGATGTCCCGGGAGGATAAGATACCTACATTGCTGTCATCCAAGCTCCCCGAGTTTTATTCGGACACGTTGCATGATTTCCTTTCCAGCATGGACAGTAGCTCCTCTGACGAGGCCAAGGCCACTTGCTCTGTTTTCAAAGATGCTACATTGGGCATACTGACATTGACTGTGCGAAAAGTGATTCAGAAACGTGCTGGGGCGCTTGCAAAAGATTCCAAGGCTGAGCCTCAAGACATGATACAAACGATATGTGACCACGCCCTGCGAGTCTGTACAAGCAAAACACACCCCGAACGATATATAGAAGCCAGTGCCGTTATCGGACCAATCTTGGAATTTGCGGAAACACGATCTAGTGCTGAGAAAACCCCAGAGCCAGTGGATGAGAAATTGGATGGCATCATCGACGCTTTCAACAAACAGATTTTGGCGGCTGTTCTCGACGAGCTCGAACCGCTACGTAACCCACAAGACCAGATGCTTTTACAGGCCGTCAAGTTTCGTACGATTCGACATGCGATGCGAGTTTATCCACAAGCTTTGAAGCTTCAGCGAGTTGGCAGTAAGGACTATTCGGGACATGATACCGCGAAGCAGCTCATGAGAATGCTGGAGAGCGTGGTACAATTCCTGAAATACGCACTAGAGTCGGCCGAGGATCCAGTCATACTCGAGGATTTGGTGGTGACGTGCGTCGATCTAGCCACTGCTGTTGCGGGCATGTGTGGTGATTTGCACCTGGATGAGGATCGAACGTTTGTCCAGTCATTCTTGGAACTGGTCTGGTTTGTCATGCAAACGTCGCGGCAATTCGAAGTAGCCCGTCATCAGTTAGACTGTGGGGCTGCTATTAGCACCATAGCACAGAACGCCAGTGCCGTCGTCTTTGAAATACTGCTCACGCAGCATCTGGAGCGGTTGGATATGGAAGTTGCGACCTTGGGGCGCTCAGAGTTTAAGGTTCCAGACTCGACAGAGCGCAATGACCATGTCTTTGTCACAGTTCAGTCACTGTTTCTGCTTACAACTACCCAGAACAATGAAGGTTGGTTGGAAGCTTTGCTACCTTTACTGCGGCCTTTTTCATTTTACTAAATTCATAATCAACATTTAGGCTGGACGATAGTGCGACGATCGTTGCAGCGAATATATACTCGTTTACTCCTCATTAATCGAACCACCACTTCCTTGGATGCCATTTGTGAATCTCTACGCTTCTTATCGGTCCTCGCGTCCGACAAGTATATAACGATGCGCGCGACAGATGTCGGCTCACTTCTGAATGTAGCATCTGCAAGCATGAGTTCAACCGCACGGATACGTTGGGCTTTGCCGCCACCTCTACCAAGCGACCCTGATTCAAGGCAAGAACACCCTATACCGGCACCCGTTATCGAACTGTTTGACAACATTTTCCGACTGTTGCTGACCATTCTGAGGAATCGGAAAGAAGTTTTGGTCGATATCATTCCGTGTTTCACGGGTTTGCTCATCAAACTATTGACGTGCTTTCGGTCCCGCCCGACGCTCGAGAATATGGTTGTTCGGATCAACCGATCCAAAGCTGCGGCGGCGAACGATACCGATTCCGGGACAAAGTTGGGGTCGGCGGGAGAATGGGGATTGGGCAACACGCTCTTCAATACCTACGCACCGCTGCCTAGCCGGTGTGCCGAAGATCTTGCCCGGCTATTCAGCGGGCTGGCTCAAAAATCCACCAGTACGAGCAATCACCCCTCCTCATCATCATCATTATCCGCACCAGGCCCCGCCACTCTCACATCCGCAGCCGCCAACACCGTCAAACCCTTTTCCAAACACGCCCCCTTCCTACTCGCCTCCATCATCCAAATCCAAACATCCTCGCAGCCCATCACGATCGCCTCCAAGGCGGTCCTGATGGAAGGTTTCTATGCGCTTTTAGATCTGTGTAGCGATGGTGGGCGGGAAGCGGTACTGGCTGGGTTGGATCAGCATGGCGGTGGTCGGCCGCTGTATAAAGCAATGGTGGCGGACTGGGATAAATTCCATCGGTTCAAGGGTAAAACATAGATGAGATTTAGGCAGGCTTTCGTCCAAGTGGTAGAATATTTATTGAATGTAGATAGCATTAGAGCTGGTCCTATTTATTTGTTTATAACTGACAAGAACACTTTCGAACACCAAGGCATCATACTACAACATGAACGTTTTACACAGGATTTTGTCAAGGCACATTCCGGCCAGCAACTATGATGTTGCCACGGGGACATGATGCGCTACATATTCTTCTAGACTGCTACTTTTGCTTCTGGAGTTTATGTAATTCCTCACGTTCTTCATCCGAGCCCGCATTCTCCACCTCTCTTGCGACACCAGGATAACTATAGTAGGGAAAAATCCAAATGAGAAATCCTTTCGCACAAGAGTTTTTACAACTTCTTACCAATCCAAGGACCGTCTTCTGTCGCTCTCCGGCACTGCTGGTTTGGGCGCGGTAGCAGCAGCTGCAGCAGCAGCGTCCGTCTTTTTCTTGGTCACTGCGTTCGTTTTGGCGCTGGTTTGCAAAATGACACTTCAGTCAGAATTTCTATCCACTGGAAAAAAAAGGGAAGGGGTACATACTGATGAGCATGTTCTTCGGGATGATTGACAATGTCGCGGTATGCGGCCGGGTACAGGTCTTCCTCATCCATTTCGACTTTATCGTTTTGATTAGGCATTTGGTTGAAGGAAAAAAAATCTAAGTTTTTTGAGCCGCCGGTAAAGAAAACCAAAGGTAAAATCAGAAGTGGGGTGTGGGGGGCTTGAGGATCCCAAACCATTTTTCTCGACATTCCCACCCTCACCATTGTTTATAGATGGCACGTGGCAGTTCTTATGAGGTGTTTGTTCTGGTATTTGGAAAAAAGGCCTTTGCAAAAAAAAAATTCAAAACATGAAAAAAGGTGAAATACAAAAGAAGAAAAGAAGTAAGGCGAAAAATCTAATCTGAAAGGAAGATTGGCCAGGATAAAGCTTGAAACTTTCTAAATGCTACTCGGGTGGATCTGGAATGAGTGATGTGAAGAAGACCAAGACTACATTCCTGACTTGAGACAGGAACCCGCGTTGAGTAGCCTGGGTATTCAGAGATGCAGATGCTGGCGCAGTACCACCGGTAGAAGGAGTTGCCGCTTCGGGTGCTGGCTCCCGTGCCTGAAGAGGGACATTCGGGACCAGGATTTGTCGCCGGATGACACGCAAGCGGCCCGTTTGCACCAAGAAAATGACCATGGCCACCGCATTCATCAAGATGATACGCGTCAGGCTTGAGTTGTGCGAAAACATGTAGACCATAAACGAGAGTTTGAGCAAGAGCCAAAACGGGTTTTGAGGTGCGTTTCGTGCCTGGTCGCCAAATTCATCTTCGGGATTAGCCGCTGCACCACCAAAGCCAGCATTCAGTATGGGTGCACCAGCAGCTTGCGCAGGTGCAGGTGCAGGCGGGGCCGGAGCTGGCTGTGGGTTTGGCTCAGCCGCAGGTGTAGTGAAATGAGGCGCGGGATGACCAAATCCGTGCTCAACAAAAGGAAAAGCAGTCGCGGGGGAAGGGAAGGGTGTAGATAGAGTCGGAGGTGGATATACGGCGGGATGCATGGCATAAGGCATGCCGCTAAAAAACGACACATTGCTGTCAGTCATCACATTTGAACTTGTCAAATAATGCTGGTACTCACTTGATCAGTACAACTTGGTAGGGAAATGGAAGAGCCATCAAAGGGGTATTATTATGGGGAGATTGAAACTGCATGGTTGGGGTAGGTAAGGTAACATGATTGGGAATAGACGCTTGAGCATTGTAGCCAGCCGGGATGTCGTGGGATAATGGCGGAGCGGATGAAATGCCAGCGGCTTGTCGTCTACGAAGTCCTTCTAGGGAGGGTGAGCTAGCGGGACTTGAGGTAGATAGTGAGGGCAGTCCCGATTTGACCACCAAATGGACAGTAGGTGCCACTGACGCCGCGGTCGCAGCCGTGGTGCCAAAAACGACCGTCTGCAACGAGGCGGAATTGTCTAGTAGCTTGCCCGAGTGAATGATCCGCATGTCTGCAGCGGGGGGACGGTTGGGAAACATGTCCGAGACAGACTGTTTCAGTTGCAGGACGGTCCACTCTGGGCGAACTTTGACTTGAAAGCTTTCGGTCGGGTAACTGGGGCACCGGACGCAAAGGTCCTTCATGCCACTGGCTGCTGCAGCATCTGCCGCCATGTCCCCCTGTTGTTTTTGTGATAGACTGCTTTGTTTCCTAATGGCCGTTTCGGTGAAAGTTGCTGAGCGGCTGCTAATGGTCGGCGATGCCGGCGACGAGCGCGCAGCTTGAGCGTTGTTGTTGGAGTTTGCGGTGTGGACAGCCGGGCGGTGCATTCCCTTTTCTTCTGCTGCTAATTAATCCAGCTAATGGAGGTGACAGATTTGGAGCTAATGGAAGTGAAAGATTGTAGTTTTGGCGCTGCTCCCCAGCGGCCTCTGATGACGATGAACAGCCGCCGCCGAGACAGGCTAAATTAGCTGATGACCAATCAGTCGGAGTTGCGGCAAATACCGGGGAAAACACTATGGTTTCAGCTATGTTTTGGACATGTTATGACTACTAACAATGGGAGGATTGCGGGAAAAGTATCAGGACATGAGAAATTGTGGCTACATTCCCGGAGGAAACTACCCCATCTTCCAGCGATTCACAGGCGTACATTAGTATGCATTAGTGTTCTCTCATCGTTAACGAGCAGCTAGTCACAATGCATTCTTTTTGATCTAGATCGTCTATAATGAATGGTTTTGGAGGCAAGTGGATGCTGAATGCGAGAAGCTCCAGAGAAGCTCAGACATGCGCTATAGGGTTGCGTTAAACAATACGACCCTCAAAGGGTGCAGATATTTATGTCCCAAAACGCAAACCAAACCTAGACAGCCGTATCCTTTTTTTTCGAGCCAGCGATCTGTCCCCAAATGTTGATTCACGCGAATATTTTACCGGCGCAACAACGATGATACGGTCACGCAACAATGCTGCACCACAACCACCACCAATAGGTCGGCCTACTGGGTCCAACTCTTTCTCGCGAGGAGGTCCGGCGGTACACGGTGGTGGCCGAGGGTTCGCTGGAGGAGGAGGGGGCGCAAGATCAAGCTCACCTTTCCGAATACCTGTAGGCCAGACGCAAGGGCTCATACGCCCAGATAGTCGAGGACGCTATGGATCAGCCGGTCCTGCCAATACCAGGAATGATAGGTCATACAACAAAAGAGTGCACCCACCAACGCATCCTCCGCTGCCTGTCCTCCCAGGTCGATCGCGGATGAACAGCAATGTCGGTGAGCATCCCAATCGCTTGGGAGCCCATAGACCCACCATCATCCCATCTCGGGCGAACAAACGTCCTCTGTATGAGGCCTCGGGTCCTCTGCCTCATCCCAACCGCGAGCGTACGTGGGACAGACCATGGCGGGTTCAGAAGCTCGGCGCACCCATCGGCAAGCCAAACTCTGCTGGACGACGCATGAGCTTCTTGGCTGGCCGCAGGCAGTCTACCAGGGCCACCATGTTATCTTCTGCCTTTAAGCGACGCGATCAACCTCCTGGTTCCCGTCCTGGAAGTCATCGGCGATGCTCCCTGCTCCCGGACGGAACTCCCAAAAAGAGTGAAGAGCGACTCGCTGCTACTCCCAAGGAGCGGGTACGGTCGGCCAGCACTAGCGGCGGAAGGGGTCGGAAAGGAACGATGGCCCCGATTACCATAAGAACGACGGTCGCAACCGGGCAGCCCAGCGCTTCAGGTTCGCGTGTCCCATCGGCCCAGTCCCAACGTGACCGACGAACCAGCGTCCAACCCGTAGATGAAAAGGACATGGGCGGGGGTTGGAACAAGTCCTTTACAGACAATAGGAAAGCAAAACGTGTCAGTGAATATACGCCCAGCATCATGAGCGATAGCGCTATCGAGCCTACACCCGAAATCAAAAGACGTCCCTTGAAGCGACGACCACCACCGCCCAAGCCTGCTGTACTGGGTAAAGATGGGAAACCGTTGAAATCTGGTGCAGTGGTAGCAAAGCCCGAAATCAAAAGCGGCAAGGTTGGGTCGGTGGACCAGGAGCGGGCGCGTCAACTGATTGCGCTTCTATCCGGCGCAACGTACGAGTATGTGGGATCTAGCGAAACGCAGAAAACGAACCAGGTTTACACTGATTTAGTGGACAAACCCGAGTGGCTCAAGACCAACAACAAAAAGTCGGAAAAGAAGGATGGCAAATTGAGTAAAGGCGGTGAGACGGCTGCATCCTCTGAACGCGTCGGTCGCGGCGGCAGTGCTTCCAAAACGGATCCTTCGGCAGCGCAGCGTCGCCGAAACTCAAAGTCGGGAACCGAAAAGGATGACAAAGGGTCACGATCAGGAAAAGAGGATGGGACTGCAGGTACTTCAGGCGGTCCAGCACCACCACGCAGGAAAAGCAGGTCAGAACGTGGAAGCATCAGTAAAGGCAGCGGTGGCAAAGGTGGAAGTGCCCTTCTACCTCCATTAATATCTCTCGCGGATCCCGTCGCGGCTCATGTTTTCCGGGCCCGACCAGTAACTGCCATCACGGAGGAAGAAGAGGAACAGGAAATGGCTGCGCTGCTGGCCGACCTGGCGCGCTCCGAGAATGCCAAAGCTTCGGCAGCCGCTGCCGCCGCACATGCTGCAGCTATAGCAGCAGCCAAAGCCAACGGAACCGGCGCACCCGTCTTTCAAATGCCTTACCAGTCATGGGGTGTCCGACGACCCATGGCCCAACAGCACGCTCCCCCAATGCATTTTGAGCCCCAGTATACGTACAAGACGTACCTGGACAGCCTGATGCACCCCAACATTTTCCTACCGCCATGCAAAATGCCCCCCATGAAGCAAATTCTGTACGGGCCGTACGAAGAGCAATTGTGGAAAATGTTTTATGGCCAAGCAGGTTGGCTCACCAAAGAAGCCCTAGAGCATCTACGGTAAGAAATCCTTTGCATTCCTCATGGTATAATCCCATGACTCAAACTTTGGGATTTTTTCCTCTCAAGTGCACATCCTGACGTCCTGCTTTCGCCAAACATGGTCTACACGGGTGTTCAAGCGGCAGAATAAATCATTGGGAAAAGTTGAATGTCTTTTTAGGGTAGGGAACAAAGGTTGTAAAATAGATAGGCTAGTGTAGATAGTCATTCAGCATAGACAATCAGATAGGTTCGTGACTAGTCTTGGAGAGTTGGTGCAATATGGTTGGAAGACATAGATTTGCGCAGCATATTGACTTGACATTGAAAACTCGGACCGATCAAAATAGCCTGCTTCAGAGCCTGCTTCCTGATCCCGATTTCATTCCCGTCTCGGTGCCTGCCTGCCTCTGCCTAATCAAACATTTCCAGCTCAACTACCTACCAGCTCTTAGACGCATTTTTTTAATTCATTGCACTAATCCCGGGTCTGCTCAAAGAGCCTATAAGGAGGAAGGAAAGCTTATAGATTCCAGTAATTGGTCCAACTGTTGTTCTGTGGACGTTCCAGGGAGTACTTGAGAAATATCATACCATGTTTCTTACCCAGATCCCAGCCCAGACCCCTCCCTCTCCATAAAATCTCCTAAATTTCCATCAGTCACATATCCCCCGTACGACGCCAGATAATCGGAGCGAGATAAACACGTCGGCCGCGAGGCAAAGACGTCGCTGGAGGCATCGCGGCCTTCCTTTCTGCACCAAACCAGCGATCCGCGACGACGACGACGGCCGGCGGCGTATGGATAGAAAGGGAAAGGGCCCGTCGCCAGAACATCGATATGTGTGCAGCAAGCAAGGGTTATTGAAGCCACAGGTAACAGGGCATCTCACTTTTACCACGACAGCCAAAGAAACTAACTGAGATTGTCTAGGAACCAACGGATATTGTGGACGGAGATGATACACATACGCAGACCGCCGTAACGCTCAAGCGTTTTCTGGATCCAGCAGCCGCCGAAGCAGAGCGCCAAATTGTCCAGTTGCTCAAAGAATCCGACATCCCTCACGTCCCCCGGCTTCTCAATGTTTATTTCGATGAGGTTGCGGAACGCACCGTTTTGGTCTACCCCGCAACAGTTGCAATACCATTGAGCCCGCCACCAGATCTGATTTCGATTGCCAAGTATGTGGGACATATAGCAAAGGTTGGGAGCTGCAAAAACCGTCAAAAGTCAGATCTGATTTGTTTATCTTCTATAGCTGCTACTGGCCATTCATACCCTGAAACTCACTCATAATGCCATTGCACTCCCGGGTCTACGACTCGACCCGGATACTGACACTCTGGTGCTGATGAACTGGGACAAGGCAACCTTCTCCGACACTGTCTCTCCCAATATCCCCACATCGGCCATGACTGCAACCATGGCGGCGTCTGTGGCCGCTAGCTCTCCCTCCTCATTTACAGCAGGGGACATCTTGGGCTTGGGAGTTGTCTTGGGCCGGTGGCTGGAGCCGTACCTTCCGCAGGTATCTCTGAGATACTTGGGATCTGCCCTGGTCCGCCGAACAACCACGACCTACATTCAACGCCAGCTACAGGGTAAGTTGGATGCCAAACAACAAGGGCGTGAGCCACCTTGGCATCCTGCAATTGCCGCTGGCGTGGATCTACTCAGTCGGCTACTGGAAGAAAATCCCTCGGTGCTCATTTCCCCGGCCGACATTCTTCGCCACACTTTTATCGTTCAAGACGCAGATTTCTTTACGGGCACAGATTTCGCCACGTATAGCAACGTCCTGGCCCGCGTCAATCTCAGAGGTCTCTCGCGAGGCTCTCCTGCCCAACGGGAACCCATCATTGTCGTAAAAGGGCGGGAAAAGACGATTTGAGTCAGCATGGTACATTTCGAAACGATAAATAAAGATAATATTGTACATAGCACTACGGAAAAACACAATTCATACTACTTAAGTATAATCTACATCCTAACTACACACCTTCCTAGTCAAGAGCGGTCCATTCCGTTCGTTGCTTTCCTCTCCTCTTGTTCTTTTTGTCATGAGCCTTTCGTTCCTTTGAGGAGGTATCCATGACAGAGGGTGTAGCACCCTGATGGGGGTAAAGTTTGACTCGCGCAAAGTCGCCAACGGGATGTTTCCCCATAGCTCCAGCATGTACAGTCGTCTTTTTTGGTGCAAAGAAGGCACTGTCGATAGCTGACGATTCTTTCGATACTTGGTTGGATTTGGGAATCTGAGTGCCATCCGCGGCTTCCGACACTGACTCCTGTTCCGCCGCAGCCTCTTGCTCGGCGGCCGTCTCGGGCTTGCGCTTGGCGAACCGTTTGTCTTGGTACATGGGCGCATTGAACGCATCCGAGTCAATGCCGGGTGGCGGATGTGCGTACAGAATTCTTCCACTGACATAATCCTTCAGGATATATCGGGCAGCACGGGCTTCATCCGGGTTACCCTGACTACTCTTGGTGTAGCCACGGGCAATGGCGTAGGATTGGAGTAGCTCGGTTCCGGTGGGTTGGCGGTCTTCGTGGATACCTTCGCCGTTACGGGTTCGGACCTTGATCGTGTACACGTTTTCCAGAACCCATTTTGGGACGCGACGTCCAACTAATGCTGCAGGCCCGGTAAACTCGCGCAATTGATCAATCGGAAGAATGCCGTTGACGACCAGGTCGGCCTTGGTGGTGGCAAATGAGGGGAACACAAGACCGGGACAATCACAGAGCACCACTTCATCCGACAAATGAATGGTTTGGAAATGCTTGGTCTTTCCTGGGGTAGATGAGACTGTGACACGTTTGGTGCCTACCAATGCATTGAGGGTGGAGGATTTTCCCACATTGGGGTATCCGACAAATCCAATCATCTTTTTGGCGGGGCCCGTTGCCCCAGCGGGTCGGGAAAGCGGGTCGGGACACTCTGCCATCAGGAGCGCAACTAGTTCGTCGGCGTCGACGGTACGAGCCCGCTCGGGAACATCTGCCTGCGAATCTTTTGCTTTCACATAGGTAGGTTCAGGAGCAGGATGTTCAGTCTTTTCGCCTTCCTCCTCTTCATCACTACTCTCCTCATCGTCACTCTGAGCAGCCTTTCGCTCAGCTTCCTCTGCCAATCGCTCTTCTTCGGCCCGCTTCGCCTCCAACTCTGCTTCCAATTCCTCTTTGGCCAACGCGGCCGAGAAGAATACATATCGTATTCCCTGCTTGTCAAACCAGTCGGCCCACTGTATCCGTTGCTCAACCGTCAACATATCAGCCTTGTTGACCAAAAGCAGATTCTTTTTTCGCTCATCCACTTCCTTGACGTAGGCCTCTAAATCTGTTGATCGGAACAAAATCGGGTTTCGCGAATCAACAATCTGAACAACCAAATCGGACCGCTCAATCACACGCCACAATTGCCGCCAAACTTCCAAATTCCGCTCGTACGGCGTCATAATCAGCCCCTTTTCCTCCTCCAGCTCAACCAGTCCGCGCCGCCATTCCAAAAACGAGTCATTCTCTCTCCGTTTCAATTCCTCAGGCGTGGTTTTGGAATCCCAATAGGGCCGACGAGGGACAGTCAGTAAATGCCGATGCTCCTTGTGCTGTTGCAGCGTCTCCCGTTCCTGATCGGCACTGAGAATGTACGGGTCGTTATCCGAGCTCGAGACTACTGTGACATTCAACCGCTCGGCAGTGAAATCCGTTCCAGCAAGTTGGGCACTGTTCAAAAACGCTTCCAAGTCGTTTTCTTGGGTAATCGATTGCATCCTTGTCCAATTTGCTGTTGAATCATCGACTTCAGCCGTATGCTGTTGCACTCGCGGTGTCAGTCTTATGCGCTTCGTCTTGATAAACAAAAACATGCAAAGCTTACCCGAATGGATCCGTCGGGATTTTGCTGACTGTTGGGGGTGAACCGGGAGCGCATAAGCGACTTGCCCAGGCCCACCTTCTTCTTGCTTGTTGGTAGTCCCATTGCTGTTGCTTTTTCGACAATTTGGTGCTTGACAAAAGCACGGTTGAAGATTTGAAATTTCGCCTGCGCGAACAAACTGAAACCAAAAATAATTAGCATTGGAACCGGTTTCTTGGTAATCACAAACTCTCGAAATTCCGCTCTCGATCGTCGGATTTCCAGACGCAAAAGATCCTAGAGAAATAACTCAGACCCAGCAATCTAATATGCAAAAATGAAGGCACAATCTTAATCTTTGAATGAGGCTCCAATACAATTTGTTGAGTAGTGCATAGTGTAGACGGTATTAGCGAATGCGTGTATCCTCAAATTAGTCCAGATGTTGTAATCCCTGGCCCAAAAACCCAGTCATCATCATATTTCCCTTGGGACAACTTTGGAAAGAGAATCATAAACATTTTTAAAAAAGCCGGTACTGATTACGAGCCCATCTTACACAAGTTCTTTCGACACCCGGGTTTGACAGGCGCCCCCGCTCATCCTGGCGATGGCCTCCTATACCTATCCTGCGTTTCAACTCCGACAACCTCTTGGTCGAGGATTCCCCACATCCAATGCAAATGGTTAGAACCGTCCAAGTCTTTGGTTTCCTCAAAGATGCTTTGAGTACTCAGGCTTCCCTTATGTAGCAAAACAACCACGCTCAAGCTCACATTCCCGTCGCCCAAGATCCTCCCCCTCACCCACCCACCCTTCAACTCAGCATCATCAACATGTAGATCTGGGGCAGATTGCCCGGCCCGGGTCACGAAGCCGCTCAAGAAACGTTTGCAAGTCGCCGGAGCGGTCATCAGTTGAAGATGAATACGTCAAGAATCTGCAACAGCAGATCTACCTTTTGGAGCTGGAAACTCGTTATCTGTAAGTTGGGAGGATATTGAATCTTGGATTCTGGGATCAGCATTCTCATAGTATTGCTTATGATCAGGCGGACAGGCAAACAGGGCGTAGGTAAAGACAGTGCTCACATTTAAGATTCTACCACCAGTCTATTCTAATCCGATTTCATCAAGACGATACGCCGTTTCCGCTTCAGCACGGGGCAAATGCCAAAAATGGTGGCGACGACATGATCAGTCTCACCACACAATCAGCACCCCTAAACGATGTGATTCGGGGTCTGAAGATCAAATATGTCGAGCTGCAGGAGGGGCATAAGCGGGAAACCCAGGTTTGATCAGTCTCTAAACAGCCCCTAGACGTTGGGACACTGACAAGGTATTGGTTACAGAAATTACAAGACACGATACAAAAACTCCAAACCGCCAATCGGATATCCACTCTCCAGCAAACCTCCTTGACCCAGGAACGTGATACACTCACCACAGATCTAAAAACAATGAAGGACATGCACAATTCAGAAAAAGATGGGCTGTACCATACGATCCATTCTCTGCGGCAGGAAAATGAGAATCTCAAGGCTGAAGGAAAGCGGTGGGAGTTGTCGTACGAGCGATGTCGAGAGGAAAAGGAAATCCTGGGCGCCAATGCTGCCGAAATCAAGTCGGAAATAGAAAAGTTGAACGGGCAGGTCAGACTGGAGTCCAAATTGTGAGACGTGAGATTTTGCAATGCTGATGTGGGAAACATAGGTTCAGGAACAGCTTACAATCAACGACAAGCTGAAGAGAAAGTATGAAGAAATGAGCCGCGAAAAGCAGCGCTTGGAGGTCGGTTACTGCGCAATGTGCTCATGTCGTGCTGCCATGTCTGACAGTGCTTTTCACAGGCCAAACTGGAGAATACCGGCAAACCCGATGAAGACGTGATAGACCCGTCCCAAATAGAGGGTCTCGAAGCTACGATACGGGACTTGAGAACTCAATTGAATCAGGCACAAACCATGCAGCAGCAGTCGGATCATTTGCGCCTCAAAATATCAGCCGATTGCTCAGATTTGGTTAAACTGAATGTGGAGCTTCGAGGAGAGATTGACAGTCTGCGGGATCAGCTCCGTAGGGAAAAGGACCGACGAGACGATAAGAGTCGGGGGCGGGCTGAGTGGATGAAGGAGGCTGAACGGGAAAGGGAAGAGGGAGAGAGGTTCCGTGATGAGGTGGGCATGTACCGCATCAAGATTGAGGTTGGGGAGAAGAAGAACCTTGAGCTGATAGAAAAAGTGAGAAAGAATGAAGACTCTACCAAGCAAGCCAATTAACAAATGGATGGCACAGATGAAGGTTGCCGAGATTGCTTTACAAAAGGCAACAGAAGCGCGAGCTGCCCTGAATGAACGCATAAAGTCTCTCGAAAACAGACTGCACGAGCAAACGCTGCAGTTGGTGCAAGTGAACCAGGACAAGAGGTATTTGCCTCATTCAGAAATGCCACCTCATAACTACCTTCTAATGCTTTCTTCTAGTCTCCTGGTGGATGATCTGGCCGCTCTTCGCAATACTCATGCCCTCAATATCAAAAAGCTCCAAGCCGC
The DNA here is from genome assembly GCA_025602905.1 of Phlyctochytrium arcticum. Lineage (NCBI taxonomy): Eukaryota > Fungi > Chytridiomycota > Chytridiomycetes > Chytridiales > Chytridiaceae > Phlyctochytrium > Phlyctochytrium arcticum. Next base: position 71,624 of record JAHLKI010000051.1, read on the forward strand.
CATTGCCCAAACGCACGAGCTCAAAATCGAGATTGAAGCCTACAAACGCGACGGCAAAGGGAAGGAAGAACTGGAGCGATTGTTGCGAGAGGTGGAATGGAGCGGTGAAAGTTATCTGGGACTCATGAAGGGCGTCAGAGAGTTTATGCGTGGTAAAGGGTTTTTGACCGAAGGGGGTCGAAAGGGTGAAGATACGCATGATAGCGGGGGCAAAAGCTTGGAGGATAAACGAAATGAGCAGCAAAGCGATGATGAGGCATAGAACACATAGATATAGCGAGACTTCAAGAAGTGTTGATCGAGTTGATGTATATTGAAATCCTATAGACCAGAGAGCGTATTGATACTGAACAACTGAAACCACAAAATTCCATCCTGCGGAGCAAATCCGATTCTAGTTTTTTTTCCACCGATCTTTAGGATTCGGAGAAAAGATTGGAGGGATTCCGAGGGAAGAACGATGGGAATCCCATCATGTCATGACTTTTTGGTGGCTTGGGCAAATCTCGGATTTTGATCTCCGCTTTGTGACTTTCGTTGTTTCAAGATCGCTATATAGATCACCAAGGACAAAGAAACTCAAGACAACTACACAAAGAGTAGAGAATATCAAGTATTATGACTAGTAGCGAACCGTCGGCTGGTTTCGTCCTCCCTCCCCGGCAATCCTCGGGCCCACCCACCGTCGTCTTGAAACTCGGCACCACTTCCATATGCGACGAAGCAACCTACCTTCCCAAGCTAGCCGCTCTCTCTGCACTGGTAGAAACGATTGTTTCCCTTCGCTCCCGAGGATTCAAAGTGGTGGTGGTGTCGAGTGGGGCTGTAGGGGTGGGATTACGACGACTGGGTCTCACCCGCCGGCCAAAACATTTGGCCACAAAGCAAGCCGTGGCAGCTGTCGGCCAAGGACGCTTAATGGCCCTCTATGACAACCTGTTTCAGCATTTTGATGTCCCAATCGCCCAGGTACTCTTGACGAGGGAGAATTTGGCTGAGGTTTGTGCTCTGTTCTGATGAATATAAACATAGATGTGATACTGAAATGTAACCTCTAGCGATCTCAATACCTCAACGCATGTAATACCTTTCGGGAACTGTTGACTCTGAATGTAGTTCCCATCGTCAACGAGAATGACACGGTTTCCAATGCCGAGATCCGTTTCGGGGACAATGATACCCTCTCTGCCATAACAGCCGGAATGGTCCATGCCGACTATCTGATCCTTATGACCGATGTACCATGCTTGTATACCGACAATCCCAAAACAAATCCGGCGGCGGTCCCGGTCCGCGTGGTAGAGGACGTCTCCGAGCTCCGGGAAAAAGGTAAGTTTTTGTTACATATTCAATAATACTCAAGGGCTCATACTTTGCTTACGCCTACAGTCAATGTATCTTCTGCCGGCTCATCCTTGGGAACAGGCGGAATGGTGACCAAACTGATTGCTGCCGATCTGGCCGCTGCAGCCGGTTGCATGACAATCATAACGCAAGGGAATAACCCAGCTCTCATCATTGACATTCTCGGCGAAATTCAAAGCTACTACGATAAGTGCGCGCAATCCCCCATCACATCATCTCCCACATTACACACATCATCATTGACCTCGACACCAACCACGGATCGGTCCCCCCTTTTCTACCCATCACACGGCACTTTTTTCCTGCCTCGCCCGGACGCCATGCTGGATCGCAAATGGTGGATCTTGCACGGCTTAAAGCCATTTGGAGCCGTTTATCTGGATCGGGGGGCAGTCAAGGCTGTGCTTGGACGGCACCGCAGCTCCTTGTTTGCTGCTGGTGTCGTCAATCTTGAAGGAACATTCAGCGCTCAACAGTGTGTCCGGCTGTTGGCCGTGGTGGAAGATCCTCCATCCAATGATGAAGGATCTGCTGCTAGCCCCACAACACCTTCCCCAACATCCTCAAAACCGTCGAGGCAACGAGTCGTTGAGTTGGGCCAGGGACTTGTCAACTATTCATTTACGGAATGCCACCGAATCAAGGGCCATAAATCGGCCGAGATTGAGTCTCTGCTGGGTTATGTCGATTCGGGGTGCGTTATCCACAGGGATAATCTCGTGATTACGAATCGAAAACTGGACGTGGACACTGTGGTTTTGCGAGGATCCGAAAATCTTTGAATCTGGTATTCACACTGCCACACAGATAATTTATTTGAAAGTCACAAGCTCTATGTATGGTATATATATGCTATTTACAATTTCTGTCGAAATATATAGTTTGGGGTCCAGCCGTTCGCCTCTCAATAGGATCTACAGTTCCCGAGCAGGTTGTTGATCACCCCACAACAGCTGCTCCACCCGCTCGGCAATCCGTTGCGCATGACTTGTCCCTGTCTCGACGTTCCCGTCCCCAAATCGCCATGGCAAATGCTCTCCAACATCACTTAGTACATCTGTTTTGTCTTCTACTGCAAATTGTCCGCGCGATGGCATAAACACTCTCGCCCGGCGTCCCGCAATCAGTTGTTTCATAAATGTGTGGCAGGATCCGCGGGTAGATGTTGGGTGCCCGATTAAGTACAGTGGTTTGCTACCAAGCCCAAAAAACATCAGCCAACGCTTTTGTAGCAAGATTTGTGGCACATCAGCATACCTCAATTCCAAACATTCTGAAACCAGACCAATATTTCCAGCCGTGACGGCGATATGGGTAGCTACAGCCAAGAGGGATTCATAGGGATTGTCGTTTTGTTGATCGTGATGACACGCTTCAAGGGGTTGAGCGTCATGAAAGTATACTCGGGATCGCTCTTCGGGTGTCAGACGGTCTAGCCACGTTGAAAATATGAGTTTGGTCGCGGGAGACACATCCGATGAGAGGTGGAGTAAGATGAGACCATCATGAAGACTTATAACACGCTGTATTGAAAACGGTTAACAGTGGTAAAAGGAGGGAAGTATCATGGTATCCGCATACCTTCATTTGTTGAGTGAGACGCGATATATGCTCACTCTGCCATGGAAAATCACGTTCCCGCTCACCCCCTCCAATCGAGACTGCGACTACCAATCGACCCTCGTCTCCAATTGTCACTTTATGTTCTTGCAGATAGCTATTTAGCTTTTGAATGTGAGGCCCTCGGCCTTCCTCCAGTAGTGCTTTCCCACGGTCCAAAATCTGTTGACCGGGAGCTGCCAAAAACCAATCTGAAGGCACGATCCGCGGTTCAGTCGTCAGGGACGTCGCCAATGCCAGGGCGGGCCATTCAAATTTGGCCAGCACGACACAGTCAAAATCTGATGCTTTGACAAACGGGGCGTGCAAGTGAATTGTTTTCAAGGGTTTGATGGGAGATGATCGCGGAAGCGGTGAGACTTGGGCAAGATGATGGCTGGATATCTTTTTTTGGGCTTCGTTGGCATCGTCTGAGGCCTTCCACATGCTTTTGACGTGCAGGTTGGCCAATGTTGTTTTTTCACAAGAGCTGATAACGACGTCCGGTAATTCCCCGCGAAAATCATCCTTGTACCCTTCCATACTCTCCAGATAATAGGGCAGCTCATGGTTGCTTTCTACATATGCGCCATATGACTGGGAGCGGTAATCCACCAAACGCTTCTGAAAGACGGGGAAGAGCCATTGGATAGAGGCTGCAGGGACAATATGCTTTATGGCAATGTTGCGGCACTTGAGGGACTGGGCAAGAGCAATTGCTTGCGCATCAAGAGATGGTCGACCTGCTGATATAATCCATGCTGTGCGCTCTGATGCCATATCCTGTGGTCGATCTTGTGGCCGATCTTGGTCCTGCGGACTAGATTTGCTTGTGGTCGTGATTGTTACATCCTGACCAAGATACGAGACATTAGACGTCGCCGTTGAAGTCTTGGTAAAGGTCTCGCTGGGGGTACCGCTGGACTTGGATACATTCATTGCCGGTCGTGGAGATTGAACGGTGGAAATCGTGCTTGCGCTGGGAACGGTCTTATCGGGCACACGGCGTGAGTCCGGTATTGACCTTGATCCCTCACTACCAGAGATGAGATTCGTAGTCTCGGGAATAGGCCCAGACGTATGATTGAGCTTTGCTGTGGACAAGGCCGATCGAGACGACTTTGTTCTAATTATTTCCTCAGAGTCGGCTGAAGTTTCCCACTTGTCAAAGAGATCAAACTGCCCCCGTGGAGAAACTTTGCGCCAAATCGCTTTGGAATGAGCCTGCCGGCAAGGTCGGCATATTGATGTTGAACGTCTCGAGATGTTTGTCCTTGAGCCTGTGATGTACGCTAGGACGTCCAGCGACACTTGTGACGGCACAAAACCTTTGGCCGACATTTTGCACCGAATGTACTAATCTGAGTTCCGCGCCAGGGACAGCACTTTGATGGACGGAAAGAGCCTACTACTTCCAGCCGTGCGTTGGTAAAGGTGTACTATCTGTGAGTGTGGCGGAAAGACTGTGATCTCATGTCCAAAAAAACCAGTTGGAGAAATTCTGGGAGAAATTTGTGGTTTTGCTTACCGCCAGTGGTTTCACAGCCACTCTGAATCAGCATCGGAGTTCTGGAGGAGTTCTTCGAGACTTCGACCTGGGGCTACCTGGGATCTTCAAAGTTTGCTTGAAAGCAAGGCAGGATGAGAACTGTAACGGGAATGTGCCAAAGAGGCCACACAGTCTGTAAAGGGGACATTGTGAGCTTGGATCAGACAATCAATGAACGAGCATAGAAATTAGAGAGTTGTCCCTGTCCCGCTGGGATAATGAATGGTTAATGTAATATACAAATGTTACTGTTTGAGCGTCTTTTGCTGTAACTATTCTAGCATATCCGCCGACTATATTGTCTCAGCAATACTATAGTGTTCTAGACGAAAAGGGCAGCAACTCCAGCTGCAGCCACAGCGGCGCCGACTCCCACCTTGATATTTTCAGCATTGTTTTGCGCACTGACGGTATTTGTTGGTGCGGGAGTGTTGAATGTTGGCGTGGGAGTGGGTGCGGCAGCGGTACCGGCCAAGGTGGGGAAAGCAAGGGAACTTCCACTGGGACGGGTGGCAGTCAGAGTATTGGCAGGTTGGCAGGCGCTGCAGTATTGTGATACTGACTGGCCGATGGAAGTTATAGAGTTGGAAGTGGTACAGAAGGATGACAAGCTATGATACATCAGTATTAGTACAAGTAGGTCTGCTGGGAACAATACACGCAACACTTTACCATCCAGCGATTCCCTGGAAGCCCTTGCAGAGACAGCAATAGTACTGCTGTTGGTTGTTCTGGACGTTGGCGCAGGCGGCCTCCACCACTGTTCCTGGACGAGCTGGTTGACCGAGGCCGTCCGTGATGGAATTGGAGACACACTGGTTGAATGTGACCTGTCCTACACCGCAATCCGTGGCATACTGGGCGGCAATCAAAGCGGGGAAAACAAGCAGGAGGGTGGAAGTAATGTGCATGTTGGTAGTACTTTGTTGTAAGTCTCGTAGGTGGTTGGAGTAGTGGGAAACTGTGGGATCTGCGATGGTGATGATCCTTTATAGCGGGCAAAGTCTTTTCTTTTTTGGGCAGAATGGCAAAAGTCCGCCGCCATGACTGTGCCTCCGGCGCTCTGACGCTGCAATTTCAAGGGCAAAGACATTTCCATCTTGGAAAACCCAATCAGCAACTGTCAATCTTTCGCCGTTTCATAACGATAAAGTAGGTTAGCTACCTGACGCGTTAGTGCCGAGATGCCACCGAAAAGAAAGGTAGATTGCGCGTCTTCACGTCTCATCGTCTCACGCTCCAGAGAACACTTGCCGCATGGCTACCGAGTTTCGCGGAATGCACTTGTTTTCGTTCATTCGTTCAAGTGGGGAATTGCCCCTTCAGCAGTCATGGCTGAAGGGAACTTGCGTTTCCTGGCAAGAGACCGAGTGATTCAATGCTCTTGGAATACTTGTCCAGACAGAGCGGGCTGGTGTTGTGCCGGTTCCGTATCTGTTCGTCCGCGCTCTTTAAATCTAGACGCGGGCCGGCTCGGTAGCCACGGTGGAAAGAGGGAGGGAATTGCCCCTTCAGCTGTCATGGCAAGGGAAATCGTGTTTCCTGGCAAGGGACCGAGTGCGTAAATACACTTGGAATACTTGTCTAGGCAGAGCGGGCTGGTGTCGTGCCGGTTCCGTATCTGTCCATTTTATGTCCCTCTGACCATCGGCGGCGATGAAATCTTTCGGCGCATCATTCGAGAACGCTATGCAAAAGCGTGCAAAACGTAAGTGGCTCACGGGCATGTATTGAAATCATGTATACTCACCGGTACAACTTGCTTATTTTCTATATTGCGCCGTCGTTTCTGCATGCAATCCCACTTTCACTTGATTGATCTTCCCATCTGGAGCTGCAGGAAGACCTTGTGGTTCAGCAAGTTGCAACTTCCTCTGACGATGTGGGACGAATCTCCACACCAAGCCCCAAAGAGGAAAGCTCACATGCACTTTTTGCGGGCAAGAAGGCTCCAGCGAAGAAACGCTCTCGGAGTATTAGCGTGGCAAGTGATGTCGTAGGCGATGACGAGCTACTCCCGGATTGGCAGCGTCGAATGGAGTTGAGCATGTCCGTCGCCACCCCAGTTGTCATCAATGGGGTTAATGCCGCCGAGATCTTGAAAAAGTATCAGATGCGGGTCCAGGAAGAAGGGGGGGAGATGGGGCTGGATAATCCCGAGAGGATTTTGGCAGCGCATAGCTGCCTGCTCCTTACCTAATCTATACCGCCTGTCTATTCCCAAGATGTCGATATTGAAAGCTGGAACAAATTGCGCGCCGGATTCCAAAATCGCCAGCTCCCCACAGTGGACCCGACGGCTCTCAATGACCTGGTCCCAACCATCCACAGTATGGTCAACGCCAAAAATGCTGGCCGACCATGGTTGCCGCCAATGCCTTCTCAACTGACCCATGCCAGTGCGGCCAGGCATATATGCCTCTGTCGGTTATCCCAGTTGACCCCACGACTACCCGACAAGATCACTGAGGTAGACTGGGTCACTCAGAACGTGACGACCCTCGCCCCTCTCCTCTCTGATACCGTCGGCCAAATTCACCCACCCCGAAGCTCCTTCCGCCCTCCCCAGAGAAACCGAAGAAAACCAAAAGGAAGAACGCAAAGAAATAATGCCGAAATTTTCAGAATGCTCTTGTAGCATGAGCGTTCCCAAAGATATATCACCCGAAGAATTTAAACGATCTCTGAAACGGAGCTTGGGGAATGATGTGGTGGGAGATGTTGTACAGGGCAAAAGGCACGAGAAGACCAACATTTTTCTTGTATAATCCTTGCCCGCTAGCTCTGTCTTTCTGTATCTCTCTATCTGTCTCTATCTGGTCCGGCTCTTTGTCTCGTCTCTACATTGTCTCTCTGTCTTTCGCTTTTCTCTCTCGTACATTCAAATTCAAGTTTCCCTATATAACATCCTATCCAACAATGTCGCTGGAATTGCTAGTTATTTTGCACAATGATTTCCATTTAGTAAAGTTAGTTATACTCCATTCATTGTATACATTCCTGCCTTCTTGGTACCAAGATCATCGTGCCATAGCGGCAGGAGAAAAACTGAATTGGATTGACAGTAAAAAGTCTAAATACTTGAAGAGGATATACCTCCAAAGTGCATGCAGAATCTAATCGGTAATCTACGTGGTGAAGGGGAAACTGCCTAGTAAATCCGAAGGCGCGCCCCTACAGAGTCATTCCCGCTAATTGGCTGGCATCAATACCCAAGCCTAGAGCGTTCAGGAAGAGGTTGACATTGGCCACACCCTTGACATCATCGCTTCGGCGACTCGTCTCCAGCACCTTGTCGCGCACTTCAATAAGCAAAACGCGCTGATGGTCGGCGGTGGTCGCGCCCACAGCCATGGCAGCCAAGAACTGCCAGACGTATACATCATCAACGAAATTTGAAGACGAGGGGGATATGGGTGACGTAGGTGCGGGCGTAAAAATGGCACCAAAATGGTTGTGCAAGGATGCAAAAAGGAAATTGTAAATATCGGTCCACATGGCCAAGTCTTGTTCGGATGCGCCAGCACTAGCCGGCCCGCCGCTAACCGCTCCTTGCTTTAGCATTTCTGCGCGCGATAAAAACATGGTGAGGAAGGCCAGACCAGGCTTTGACTTTGCCAGCCAATTCATGTTGTGCCGTTCCAAGAGAATGCGCATGCACGTGTTGATAATGAAAAGAGGCACGTCCATGAGAACAGATACCACTGTGGGAACGACACTGGCCACAAATACATCCGTGGCAGATTTCGATGCAACAGAAGGGTTGCAAACGTCGATACCCTCCAACCGGGAAAGGAGAGTAGTAATGACGTGCATCTGTTGATCGCGGTTCAAAAAGCGGAAAACCCGGGGAATGATGCGCTTTCCTTTGTCAAAAGCAAGGATGGCGATAAATGGATGAGGAAAATGGAGCTGAACAGGCTCAGCGACTCCTAAATCGTTCCACAACTTGACGCGTTTCTCCTCAAATGCAGCAGTCCATGCAATTACATCCTCCTCATCAACGGGACCACGACGTTTCAGTACTTCCAAATCGAGAACTGTAGAATAGATGGCTTCCGTTCTTCGCAGAACTTTGGTTCGAGAAAGTCGATCGGTCGGAAGGCTACTGGCAATCTCCTTGAAAAGTGAAAATGACAACATAAGAAATCTATCTTGCCAGCACTGATACTCTGTTACATACCTGGTCCTTCACTGCATTGGCGCCGTTCAACTGAAGCATTTGCCGCGGATTTCTGACGGAGCTCAGAGAAATTTTACCCAAAGCACCTTCCAAGGACACTATTCCCGAAGAGAGATTAGCAACTATAAACAAATGTGAAAAGAAAATGAACATACATGATGCACCCTTAGGCTTCACTTTTCTGCCATCAATCAGACGCTGCATTTGCTGTTGCATCCGGTTGGTGACCGCCAACCCTCCAGCAGCACCAGCTTTCGCTTGGTCCAGCAACATGCTTTGCTGCCAATTCAGACCCAACTTTGAGCTCGCATTTGCCGTTTCCGGACTTTGCCCGGTACTGGGCACTGGCTCCTGTTGCGCCTTCAATTTGGTAAAGACATTATGGTAAAAGTCATCACGCAGTGGATCATCCGTGACGAGTTGGGAAATTTGTATTTTGGCAATCAGCTCTTTCTCGTAGTTGTTCATCATCCCTCGGTACCGCTCTTCACGAGGTCGGCTCATGTCAAATCTACGATCCTGGTATTGCCGACGATCATTTTGCTGCTGGTAACCCCCACGTTGATTTTGCTGTTGGTGACCTGGCCCTCGCTGCCCGTTTCCGGATGAACGAGCATACTGATCCCGATGTTGTGGCGGTAAAAATTGACCCAACTGCATAGGAGGTCGCTGGCCCATGTTGTTTCGGGATTGTTGGTGCTGCTGATTGTAAGCTTGTCCTCCTGGACCATTCATGCCATGCTGAACGTGCTGCATGGATCGTTCGTCAATCCCTTGATGAAGTAGTGGAGGCGTTCTTGCTTGCGCATTGTACATGGGTTGCTGCAGGTGTGGTGATTGTTGCTGTTGCATGGGATGAGGGTGCTGCGATTGCTGGTGTGGAAGACGATGTCTCTGCTGGTCCATCTGCTGACCGGGCATATGCATGTTCAGGGGCAGTGGCTGCTGCCCAGACAAGCCGGGTCCTGCAACCTGCCCAGCTTGCAGCTGTTGTGATCTCAAGACAGATTCCAACTCTTCTAAACCCATGGGTCTTCGTTCCGGACCACCCATCTGACCGGCAAAGGGCCGCGGAGCCATAGTACTGCGCGCTGCCATCATTTGTGCCTCAATCTCACCCACGTGCCGATTGGGACCGTTCCGGGGGCCCCTCATCATTTGTGCCTCGATTTCCTCCAAAGTCAAACCGCGTTGAGGACCATCAAAATTGGAAGATGCCATCGGAAATGTATTCGATCCACTTCGTGACATTCCAGTACCCTGCGGGCTTTCGGGTTTACTCCATATTTCCGCCAAGTCTTCCTTGTTCATTTGTGAAGGTCGGCGCATGAGATCTTCAGTCATAGGTGGTGGCCCCCAAGCATCACCTCGTTGGGATACAGAGCCCCGAGATGATTCTGCACGAAACGTCTGCAGTGGTAGAGGGGGTTTGTAGGCTAATCATAGGAAAGTTAGCAAGACAGGATGAGTGGCGGAAATTCACCAAGTCTAACCTGAGCGAGCTGGATGTTCATCCAGGAGCGGGTTGTGATTGCCCGAGAACTCGGAAAAATCAAAGTCACGCCCTACAGATGCAGACCCAGCAACGTCAGAAGAATTCTCTTTGAACTAGGCAGGATTGACACAACATACCTAACTGATCGGGCCCACCTATACTCCCAAATGTCTCATCGTTCAAGTCCTCGTTATCATCCTCTAGACGAACGGCACCATTCTCCTCCAGACCAATATCCTGCGGTGCCCCAAACGCAAACTTTTGCTCCAGTAAATCATCAATCGCAGATCCTTCCAAAGAGTCGTCCAAGAGCGAGCCACCACCAAGGTTGTCAAAAGGTGCAGGACCACCACCACCTCGTCCCCGACCAGCTACCGCACCACCCCGTCCACGCCCACGTTGAGCCGACTGCTCGCCCGCCCCTCGCTTGTTGGGACGACCGGGCATGGTCGCATCAAAGCCAAAAAAGTCCCCCATGTCGCTACCTCAACTGCGTTTGTTTAAACTGGACAGAATTCGGGCTGCAATCTTGAAATTGCTCACTCCCAAAAGTCGGCCCCCGAAGCAGACCTGAGATTCCCCTTGCACACAGAAAACTGCAGCTATCAAATCTTCTCTTTTGCTCGTTCCTGCCTATTGGTTTCCTTTTGTTTTTGTTTGAAGCAGGATGAAGGTTCAAGGTCTGGATGCCAGGTCCCAGAAATAGCTGCCAACTGTGGGTTCGAAACTGTGCCACTGCCATAATTGACCGTCCTTGACCCTTGCGGCATGGGAAAATCTCTATTACTTTCCTGACAGAAATTATCCTCAAGCATCTTATCTGAGAAACTCTGAACGACGACAGAAAGAATGCCACGAACGAGCCGAATGGTGCTGGCGGGAGCCGTGGCCTTTACTGTGCTTCTTTTCATCATGTATACCTCCTTCAGCGCGACCTCATTTAGTGACGATATCCCGTCTCCTCCCCGCAGCGTGGTCCACAAAGGAAAGGAGGACTTGGATCTTTTGGTGGGCAAGAACAGCACAAATTCACTGGAATATACGCACAAGGTTTTCCTGGACTTGAATCATGGGGACAAGAAGGTGGGGTTGTCATTACGGGACCCTCTTTGCGATGAATGGCTCACATGATGATGACCTTTAGCTTGGACGGATAGTCATTGGGCTCTTTGGAAATACCGTGCCAAAAACAGCAGACAATTTCCGGGCTCTATGCACCGGCGAAAAGGGATTCGGTTACAAAGATTCCAAATTCCATCGTATTATGGCAGACTTTATGGCCCAAGGCGGTGATTTCACTCGGGGAGATGGGTACGTTGTGAAATTTGGACAGTGGAAAACAATAAACTCATCATCAAATGCAGGAAGGGGGGGAAATCCATATATGGTGACAAATTTGCAGACGAAAATTTCAATTTGAACCACGACAAGAAGGGGCGGCTCAGTATGGCAAACAGCGGGCCGGATACGAATGGATCTCAGTTCTTCATCACCTTTAAGGAAACTTCTTGGTAAGTCATGGACGGCACGGATGGACTACTTGGTTCCTGATGCTTTTTGAATATAGGCTGGATGGGAAGCATGTCGTTTTTGGTGAGGTTGTGGATGGCATGGACGTTTTGACTGCACTGGAATCCGTACAGGTATCCGGAAGCCGCCCGGTACAGGACGTCACTGTCACAAACAGTGGTGAGCTATGAATGGAGAAACTACTATTTCGCGCGGTGCAGGCATCCCATCTGTCGTGGACTATGTTATATATTTGTACATTAATGTGAGGTCTCGCGACCTGCTGCGTCCGCCCCACCGGGTTGGATGAGTCGATAGAACCCAATCTTACTATCTTGCTCTAAATGTTCTTCTCTGCAGAAGCCTAGCCTTTCTAAATATTTGACCATTTGTGGATAAGATTCCGGAACAGTATTTACGCTCATGACTGGGATGATGTGCAGAACATTCGGTATTGCCTGAATCCAGTCAGCTTCTGCCCGCGAGAAAAGTTGGCGCATAAATCCTTTTTGGCGGACAGTCGGATCTGTTCCGCAGAGCCATATATGGCTTGAACTGACCGGGCTCGACACATTTGGAAGCTCACGGAGAGCCTTCCCATGATATTCTTTCCAATGTACAAATAGGAACGCCTGAACTCCTACGGGCCCTTTCGTTGGTTCCATATTCAAAATGAAATAAATGCGACCATTCATCTGCTTGATGCGCCGTTTCCATTCGTCAAGTTTGGCGTAGTGGGACGATGGGTCGGCAAGGAATATCCAGTTTGAAAAATCACAAATCTTGGGTAAGAGCGGATCTTCGGGGTCTGAGATGCATCGGACGTGCGCTGAATGGGTATTCTTGGTCGCGGAATCGTTCATGATGCCAGCGGTCGATGATCAGTTGGTACTGGTCCAGGTCCAAGATGAGCCCAAAATTCCAAATCGCTGCTTCCGGGGCGTTTCGGACTGATCGGCCGAAACAACCCGGCTGACCAAGCAAGAACGCGTACTAGACGCGCTACGCGTGAAATAATTTTTGTTTGCTGCCCGAGCTGCCAGACCGTGGATGGCAACTTTGGCAAGGCAAACAACCAGCACTATATGCATTGTGTAAAGACGGCCAATGCCGAGACGGAAATCCAGTTTGCATTCATGCTGAATTGCACACTGGAGACGTTGTTGTTGGGCATAGTAAAGGTCGGACGGAGGGTTGGGGAAAATGTGTGCTGACCCAAAAATAGACATTCACACTGTTATAACACGCTTCGTCATCAGCTCACGAGAAAAAACAAGCAAGAGCCCGCCCACTCGCTCACCTCATCCTAACTCCGCCGTCTTAATACACGGTGTATCCTCGAACAGCCGGGTTAACCCCCGCCGCTCGTCCTCTTTTCCCCCTCTGCCACCCGCAAACGTCCCGTGTTTGGTCACTTAAACACTTGAGGCCCAAAACCCCCAAGAGGAATCCCCAACCCGGAATCCCTTGTTTCTTTTCCCCTCGGTCGGGTTGCTTTGCGGGCACGCGAAGACAATCTTTCGAGTCAGACTTGTTACCGGACCCTCAAAATCTCGGGGTAAGTGGAAAAATATCAATTGTCTACATATCCATTGTCCTCTGCAATGGTAGTGATGGCCATCGGAGGTTTGCCGGTGGAGCGTCCGTGTGCAAACGTTGACGAATTGGTGCATATAAATCCGTCTCTAATTGCAATTTTAATGTGCAGAACACCACTCGGAGAATTGTAAAAGGGCAAAACTCAAGCCTCAAGGATCCTCATTCCGCCTCGATCAACGTTTGGTTTGCCTCGGTAGGTTGAATAAAACAGCTGCTCCCCTCAAATACCTGCCCTTTCCCTCCCTCGACACCCTGCAGTGCACTGCGTGTTTGTGACTGTCCATCTCGGATTCTCCCTCAAAGCACCCCATCTTTCCCACATATCATCAGGATATTTACCCATCTCATCCCGCTCATATCCTTTGTTTTCATAGTGTCAATTCCTTTATTTTTTCGACCTGTTCCAGGTGCGAGAGTCAACTTTATTCAAGAACACTGAGGGTTGTCGTTGACCGGTGGTATTCTCAGTCCTCGGTGTCCTTCCAAGATCAACTGCCCGGACGTAAAAGTTCAGTACAGCTCCGCGTATATTCACTCTGCTACTATCGCCCCGCTAAACTCTCATGTAAGTCCATCACTGTCGGTTTTTGACTTTCATATCCACTAACTATTACACCCCTTTGTTAGTCTGATACCCAACACCATCGCCTAATCCCGATTATTTTATTTGGAAAATACTCGCCAACTCAATCGACGCGTATAGTCGGAGTTTGCGTCAGCCGTGCTTTCCTAATCGACTTTTTAACATACCAACCGAACGCCCTTCTCACCCATTTTACACAGCCAATATTTTGGCCCCCGTCTTCACCACGTACGCCATAGCAGATTCGCCATCGGAAAACTTGGGCAGAATGTCATTATCTGACCCCGAGGTGGACACATCTCCTACTCCGAAAAATACCAAGTCGCGTCGAGTATCCTCAAGCCGTCCAGGAAACGCTACCAGGCAAATTCAAAAGTCTTCGTCGGCATCGTTGTCTTCTTCGCCACAGCAAAACCCCCTGCATCATCAAATTTCGAATTTGAGTGACACCACCGAAAACGATCACGGTAGGGGGTTGGACTCAGACCCTCTTCCACGGATCAATACTGAAGAGGACATTGCTCCGGACTCGGACGAGAACCAACAACAGCAACCCATTCATTCTATTGACCCGCGAAGCAGGCAGCGGGGGCATCAGCAATCCTATTCACCGCTTCACCCCCATTCCCATCACCATATCCACGCCCATCCGTTGCCCCTACCACCACCTCCTCCCCCAGCCCTTAGCTTTCTCTCTTCTGCGTCCTTGTCTGACGTTTCTCTGATGCGTCGCCCGTCAAATGCCACGACAATATCTGACTCTGGGGATGGAATGGATATGCCATCAAGTCCTTCGGATGGACATGGACAGATGAGCGGAGATGGAATGGATATGATGCAGGGCGGGCAGCGCCATATGCAAGAGCGCCATGATCATCCGGGGAAAGGATGGGTCCAAAAACATACCTGTAAATTTGCCGGTTGCGGAAAGACATTTACCACCAGGTCAGTCGATCGCGTTTTTTCGATTGTTGGAAAGTGTTATTTACGCGAATGTACAGTGCTCACTTGTCGAGACATGTCAAGCTGCATATGGGTATTAAGCCACATCGGTGTCCACTCCCGGAGTGCAACAAGGGCTTTGCAAGGCGAGATAACATGATGGTGCGTAGGACATTGCGTTGAAACTGTTTTGTGACTTTTGAACTAAATCTATGTATCAGGTACATTATCGGGCCCATGCCAGAAAACTAGGACTTGTAGTCGATTCTCGTGGAGTGGCAGTACCTGATGTTCGGGCAACGAGCCCTTCCTCGTATTATCCCCGCCATATGAATATGGGAACACGCGCCAGTACAGGCAATATTTACGAGTCACACGAGTCTTATGTGCGTTTCCCACCTCCGTACCCTGCTGCTTATGACTACGACCGACCCCCCCATCCACATCATCACCCCCACCATACCCACCACCCCCACCAATATGCTCCATATCCGGGTCCACCGGATGCCGCTGCAAGCTATCGATATGCCGCAGCAGCAGCTGCAGGTCACCCGTGGGGTCCCGCTGCGCAGGGACAAGCTGCTTCCTTGTATGAGCAAGCTGCTGCAGGAGCACCATCAGCTGCAGCGGCAGCGGCAGCAGCAGCTGCTGCCGGATTGAAAGGATACCTGCCTAATCCCAGCCAGCTAGGTCCCGCACAATATGGAGGAGGTCACTACACATACCACCGAGCCCCATCAGCGAATGATCGACTTTGGGGATCTGCCGCTTCGTCCTCAAGTTCCGCAGCTGCAGCGGCAGCGGCTACTGCAGCAGCAGCCGCCGCGGCCGCAGCTTCCCAGGTCCCTCGAATGGACCTATCCGGTCACCATCATTCCCATCACCACCACCACACACATCACCTGGGCGCACAAGACCACCATCCATTAGGCAGCCCCCGAATCTCGTCTTCTCGCGGATCGCCAGATCCCCAGTCTCAGTCCTCACAAAACAGATCGGACCAGTCGTCGCAGGGTCAGCAGCAACAACATCAATCTCGCGAACATACGACTCCTCGTCAGCAGCAGTCGTCGCTATCGTCTTCGACGCCGCAAATGGCAGCAGCCGCAGCAGCGGCGGCCGCTGCAGCCGCATATCACCACCATCATCAGCAGCACCAGGTGTCATCTCCCCTTGGATCGAACGGAACACCTACTGTCATCCCGTATGTCCGTGATACGACAGGGTACCACTCGCACCATCGGGGAGGACACCAAGGTGGAAGAGATGGGGCGGGTGGTTTGGCTGCATCTCCACAGCAACAAGGCCATGGCTTGCATCATCACCCGTTAGGTATGCATTCGCCACAGGCCGCTCATGAGAAGGCCTATGTAGTATGAAGCTCTTTCCGACTGATGTCGGGTGAAAATATTATGGATGGTAGTTGGCCCCTGAGATAAATTTACAAAATTTTGAATAACTAAGTTACGTTTTTTATTTTGGAAAAGGACGAGGAACAACCAGCATTTTAGTCTTTAGATGACTGTTGGAGTGGGAACTGATAAGTGCTGAAACGTGGCGCATTCGTGGCGCAGCCGTAGCATCTCCGGAGACTCCGGAGTTCTCCAACTTTCAAGCAACGGTGATCCGCATATCAAGAACGGGGCTCTATACTATGCCCCCAAGGCCGAAATGGCTTCTCTCAATAGACTGCTGAGATACGTTCTTTTTGAGCGGCGAGCACTGTGGGCTGGAGACTTGTCTCGGTAAATGTCAAATGATACTTGGGTCCACCCAACTTTGTCGTAATCAAATGTTTGTTTAGAACCTGTACCAACGGACAGCAAGTACAGGGCAGTGCCTTTGGCCATGTGCCTGGAGGAAAAGGCCGTCGGACTATCACTACACGGAACGGCCAGGCTCATGGGAATACGGTCTCGGGGATGGAGTTACCGCTCCGTTGCAGATCTACAACCTCCGCAAAATACTCCACAGTCAAAGAAGATACTGGAAATGATAGCAACCACTGTCAAGATACCCCCTCGATAGCGACCGGTCATAAGCGAGTGGGATATTCTACAGAGGATTGGCGTGAGTCTGTCCGGAATCTCATTAGGGAGCCAGACACCGGAGATCCAGTGGATACATCAGTATATGAAGATGCATGGAAACCCTCATTAGCGAGCCGCTTGGCAAAACATGTTTCACGAAGCACTGTCAATGGGGTATGGGCGTATTATGAGAAAAACATTGGTCGCAGCGACACGGAACTTCGCAAGCTCTCCTCCGAGGACTTTCACCATCTCCTCATTCTACTGGGACTATACAGCAGATCCAATGACTTTACGGGGAAAGCAGAACAGATCTTGAATGACATGGAGGGTAGTGGGACCCTTCCGGACGCGCGGCATTTTGAGGCCTGGGCTGAAAATGCCGATATTAAGACCTTTCGCGACGCCGAGTCTTTTCTGAGCACTGTCTGGTGGGTGGGGGCACCCGGACTGGTCTCTGACGCATTGTTTGCCATCTTGATACAACGAATGCGAGAAGGCCGCTTTAAATCATTGAACTTGGAACCGGCGAAAGCTTTGTTCGATAAAGCGGTCACGTCGGGGAGGGCTGGTCGGCTATGTTTTTGGCAGGTGCTGAGGGCATATGTAGAGTCGGGAAAAATGGAAGAATTGACCAAGTTTCTGGAATCTGTAGACTTCAAAACACTAGGAGTGGAAGAGGACATGGAAGCGGTTCTCCTCCGAGTGCTGTATTTTCTCGGACAGGAAGAGCGAAGCAGCCACAATCCTCAGCACGCATTTGCCATCTTTACCTACGCCAAATCCAAGGAGTTATATACCCCAGAGTTATACCATACGATGATTGGCGCATTGTGCAAAATATCCGATATGGAGGGAGCTACTCAGCTGCTGCGCGAAATGTTGGTGGAGAGAAAGTACCCACTCACTGTCGACTTGCAAAATCGGTTTCTCTGGGGATTTGTTCAAACCGGACAATATGATTTGATTGAGCCCATGATTGAGAAAATGGAGCTGGCCACCGGCCCACCGTCGTCAATTTCCTACGAAGCTCTTATGATGTCGCTAGCATACGCGGGGGATGTGGACGGTGCATTAGACGTTTTTCACAAGCTTTCCTCGCCGTCATCAGAACTAGCTACTCCAACAGTCTATACCTACAACATTATCCTTGGCATTTTACTTAAATCCCGACGATGGGAAGCGGCATTACCGTTGCTGGACCAAATGGAAGAGGCGGGGCTGGAAGCGGACTCGGTTACCTATGCCACCGTACTGCGAGGTTTGACTGCCGTACGAGCATTCGACAAGGCCAAAACTCTTTTGGATGCATTGCTTGGCCGTCAGTATATCCGCGAGGAACATCTCAGTGCGGCTGCCATTGACTTTACGATTCAATCCGGCCACATTTCCCATGCTATACCCCTTCTACATGAATTGAAACAGGCCGGCGCGCACCTCAGAAACCACGCATATACCATTCTACTTAACGCGTGTATTCGGGATGCATCTATGGAAGTTGCAGAGGACTTGTTCAACATGATGATTGACGAAGGCATCGTTCCCGATACGGTTGCCCATACCGTCATGATTGCTGGATTTGCCCGGCACGATGATATTAATAATGCACGACGAGTGCTTGGGGTCATGCGCACAGAGAAAATTCGGTTGGATGCTGCTGTCTTTGTTCCCATTATGGCCTACCACGCACGAAACCTCCAACCTGACCTGTGCCTCCAAACACTCAATGAACTCTACGTGGCTGGCGTCAAACCGACCGTGAACGTTTACACGACCTTGATGGACGCATACCTCCGGGTGGAAGATTGGGATCGAGCCGAACAAGTCGCGCAAGAAATGGAACTTGAGGCCTGTTGGCCCAATCAGGTCACATATACCAATTTCATAGAGCGGGCAGTTAGTAAACAGCAAACTCAACTGGGGCTGCAGTGGCTGGAGCGGATGATGCAACATTATGAAGAGGGCGGTTCAACGAATCGTCCCTACTTGCAGATTGAACGTCAAACGATTGAACGCATTCTGAAATCATTTACGTATGGGATCCGGCATAATGCAGCCGGTTCACCTGCTCAACGCGACTCGGCCCTGAGTGCCCTCCAATGTCTGCAATCGTTTCACACTCGTCGCGCACCAACGGTGGTGGCCGACTACCTGACCCTTCTTCGGTACATGGTGCAGCTCAACCTACCTCTCGAAGCGGAACAAGTGTATTACATGTATCTGGAACGCCGGGGCACGACGCGGATAGGGATCCAGTATGCGAGGCAGATGGTGGTTGAAGCTTGGGAGAGTTTTGGTTCCAAACACCTGCAAGAATTTGAAGAGCGTGAAATCGACTGGAGACGAAAGAGTCAGGGGCTCAAATGATTGATTTTTCGCAAGCGTGTTTGCCGCCTTGTTCAAAGATTTTGTCGCGGGACGAAGGATCCATAGATATGTACAAATAAATCTATCTAGATTAGCGACAGAATATCTATTCGGGTAGCGCCCGTTGCGGTTGCAGAGATGATGATGCGATGATTGGGTATATATACAAGCGACTTTCGCGGTAAACCGGGCGACCGATTCGGTATCTTGAGAGTGTATCCGCGAGGTCGGAGGATCTGGCGCGCATGACCGAGTTTAGAGACTGGTCCAGCGCAGGCAGACGGGTATAAATCGACGGAAACCTCAGGGGTTGAAGTTCCGCACGCCCGCTGAGTCTTTTCGGTCCAGGGCGGTATCAATCAGCTGTGGAAATTGGGTAATGCTCCAAAATTGATGCAACAATTTGCCATGTCCTCCATTTTACCCAGCATTCAACGCCCCAACTTCAGACCCTCCCGCATCCACATTAGCCCATCCTTCCCATCCTCGCCCGATAAACATGTACCGCGAGTCCAAGTCGACCCAGCACCGGCGATCCGAATCCACACCCGATGATCCCATCATTGGAGTATAATAGTTGCAAGATGAAGCCAGGAGACCAAATATGACGAGCGAGCTGCGTAAAAATGGATGAGTTTCAAAAAAAAACATATGTAGAGTTTTTGGTAAAGAAACATACCAGTATAGACAGGGCTTGTGCGTTACAAACATGCAGAGTAGTAGCGAGAGGACAAAGAATGTGGATGTGCGAGGGAAAGGGACCAGGAACAGGAGCAGAAAGTACTGCATGCACCACATGGTCAAATGAATGCAACGATCTTGCTTTGTAGGGATACTTGTAATGGAAGGAAACTTGTTTTGGACTTTTTGGCAAGTTTTCGGTTGACTTTGGAGCTTGGTGGAAAGCTTTGCTGGGTCAGATCGTCGGCTTCTGTTGTTGGTGATGTGATGGGAAAGTTGCGAGAAAAAACAAACTCCAAACCTGACGAAACTGCCGAATCTGCTGACATAATCGTTGCGCAGCACAACTGGACCCACCGGTAAATTAAGAGGATAATTCCCACAGATGTATGCTGTGGTTCACCTTCTTCCCCAGAAAGAGCATTATCTTTTGAAAATGCAGGTTGGATGCGGGATGAATGGCATATCAGTTTGACCCAATAACTTACCACAAAATGGCAAAAAATTGAGCCTATTTGGCAAAAACAATAACAATCGAAATTTGTTCTTCCATCTCCGACGTTGCCGACAATCCATCCGATAATAGGTTAATGAACAGGTGACCAAGTCAAAAAGTCCATTGATCAGGCGGGCCATCAAAATGCTTGATTGAGCCCGACAGCATCCATGGAATATCCACAAGTCCACCTATTTTTAGACTAAAACCCAAAGCAACGGGCCAAGAAGCAGTCTCTTCCGGATCTTCCGGGCCCGTAATGCGGAAATGAATTTTAAGCCAAAAGGGAATGCTATTTAGAGTAAGGCAAATGCATTGTTGGATAGTTAGATGACGGGGATTTTAAACATTTTAAATTGGGGGCTCCACGGCAATTTTACAAAGTTGACCCCCTTGGTCCGAGAAAATTTATCCCAAAGGCGGAGTATTTGCTTTTTCGGGAAAAATCTGATCCTCCTCATGGATCATGAAGGAGGGGTTTGACTGCTCAAGGTTTTTTTTGTTTTGCATAAATACGAGAGGGGGCAGTCACCTCTCCCCTCGACCTTTATCAGTCCAACTACCCCCCCTCATTGTTCTCTCATCAGGCATCAACACTCAAGTCAACATTAATCAAAAATGTTGGGTCAAATCCTCTCTGTAGCCTCATCACCCGGCCCCCGCAGAATGAGTTTTCTTCGCCGTCCCAAATGCTCCATCGTCCTCGGGACATCCCCCGTCCTCCTTCCTCCCGATACATCCGACATGCAGTTTCTGGCTTCCCAACCCGCCGGTCTCTCCATGCTCCTCAACGAAGAATTTGCCTCGTTTGTCGACCCTCCACCAGTTTTGGTTCACGGAACGGCTCATGTCGATATTCAACTGGGCGGAAAAGTCAACCGGGTCGAAGTCGGCCTTCTCGGGATCGAGCGTGAATTCCACCCGTCGAATGCTCTGGTTGAAAAAGTGTTGGTTCGAGAGACGAGTGTCTTGTGGCGAGCTCCGAAAACTGGAACAAAGAACCGAGGATTACCAGTGGGCCACCATGAGTTTCCATTCTGTATCCCTCTCGACTCGGATCTCCCCCCATCCTGCCGGGTCCCCTTTGGAGAAGTGACTTATTTGATTAGCGTCATGGTGTTTCGCGACTTTCGACCAACAATTGTGATGGAGCAAGTCTTGCGTGTTCAACGTGGATTCCCGGTTCGTCCCAATCGACCCATCTCACCGGACGGAGACGTTCAATCAAGCTCAAGCAGCACACTCAAACGTCTGACGCGCAAGTTGAGCAGAAGCTCGTTTAGCAAGTCTGGGTTCGGCAACTTTTCCTCATCTTTTGGAACTCCTCCAATCGACAGTCCCTCCGCGTCAGCTCGCTCACTGGACACCAAATCCGACAACTACCTCAAACGTCTAAACGACGTGTTTGCCGGTCCCACGAGCAACAACGAGTTCTTTTACCGCATCACGGTCCCCCACCCCATCCTTCGTCAAGACGGCCATGCCCCCATCAACATCCAAATCTCCTCTCAACTCGAAAAAGCCAGCTCCATCAGCATCATCCAATCAAATCTCATCGAATCCCGAGCATTTTCGCTGCCGTCCATGTTTCCTATTAGTCTGGCTGGATGCTACGGCTTTCCTGCGGTCGAAAAGACGGATCTATGCAAACCTGTCAAGTTCAAGCTGGGCGAGTCCCAAGCCCAACAACCTACTCTGGACATGCCCTTTGTTCTCGAAGTCGGCAACGCGTCACCATCATTCAACACGGGTACGCTCGACATCAAACATTACGTCCGTGTCGTCCTCGAGTATCTTCCCAGCACAGCTACCCACCCATCACCCGCCCCATCAAAGTGGTCCCTCCCCTTTTCCCGCCGCAGTGGCAGTCCCAAACCGGTCAAACTGGTCATTGAAGTCCCCGTCACCGTCCGAGATACCATGGAAAAGGCCGCTCCTCCATCCTACGACGTGATGCTTCTTCGTTCCGCTACCTTGAATTGAACACTATTTAATACCCCCTATTATTTCTTTTACACACACGGCGTATAGCTGGCTCTACTAGATGTGGTTTAGATTATTATTTTTTGCCTCATAGACATTTTACTACTTTTATACCAATACAACTGAGACTCTTTGAGAGATACATCGAGATTTTGTTCTCATTACCCGACAGCATTTTCCAACAGACCAAAAACTTGTTACTAAAATCTCCATCACCGACCGAGATACAATGAAAAAGGACTGTCCTCCATCCTATTATCTGACCCTCAGTAAATGACATGCATGAACACATAAGGGTTTGTCTTTCAGTCAAGATTGTCAAAGGGAGGGAGCAAGAAGTGAGTTCATCGCCTCGCTGCTATGGTTGAGAAGCCAAACGTACGGTCTGATGACTCTTTCCTTGAGAAAGTCAATCACTTCTTGTATGTGGAATCGTTAGAATTTCCAGGAAGTCAGTTGGAGAAAATAATAATGACATTTGCGCAGCTCCCACCCATTATTTGGGGGGTGGAAACACACCCGCCATTAAAGTGTATTTGACCCTTTTTTGTTCTCTGGTCTATTACGAATTAATTTTTATTATGAGTGATTTAACTGGAGTGCTAAGGGGGTCTGGGGGCCCAGCTGGGGGCCCGTCCGTGTCCCCCCAGCCACGTCTCAGACCGTTACGCTCTTTTCCGGCTTTATTATCTCCGCAGTCACTCCTTCTTTCCTTACGTAATCCTTCTCCGCTCCATCTTCCTTCCTACCTCGCCTCCGTAGCTTTCTACCTCTTTACCTTTGTACCCCTCTATCTCTACCTCTACCTCTACCTCTACCTCTACCTCTACCTCTACCTCTACCTCTACCTCTACCTCTACCTCTACCTCTACCTCTACCTCTACCTCTACCTCTACCTCTACCTCTACCTCTACCTCTACCTCTACCTCTACCTCTACCTCTACCTCTACCTCTACCTCTACCTCTACCTCTACCTCTACCTCTACCTCTACCTCTACCTCTACCTCTACCTCTACCTCTACCTCTACCTCTACCTCTACCTCTACCTCTACCTCTACCTCTACCTCTACCTCTACCTCTACCTCTACCTCTACCTCTACCTCTACCTCTACCTCTACCTCTACCTCTACCTCTACCTCTACCTCTACCTCTACCTCTACCTCTACCTCTACCTCTACCTCTACCTCTACCTCTACCTCTACCTCTACCTCTACCTCTACCTCTACCTCTACCTCTACCTCTACCTCTACCTCTACCTCTACCTCTACCTCTACCTCTACCTCTACCTCTACCTCTACCTCTACCTCTACCTTACCTCTACCTCTACCTCTACCTCTACCTCTACTCTACCTCTACCTCTCCTCTTACCCTCTACCTCTAACCTCTACCTCTACCTCTACCTC